>PVJH01010026.1:0-75826 GCA_004026705.1 Nesogale talazaci
GGTATAAAACTTTCCACGAGGATCCCTGCATTTGTTCCTGTAGTCAACCGCCTAACACACCTGGTCCTCAGACTATCTGGTTCATCACGATCTCTACTAGATTGTGCTCTAACTCAGTTTTTGTTTCAGTGGGTCTGAAGCAGGACCCAAGAATCGGCATTTGTAAAGGGTTCCTCAATATGTAGGCAAGATAGAAATATCACAAA
The DNA here is from genome assembly GCA_004026705.1 of Nesogale talazaci. NCBI lineage: Eukaryota > Metazoa > Chordata > Mammalia > Afrosoricida > Tenrecidae > Nesogale > Nesogale talazaci. The sequence goes on from PVJH01010026.1 coordinate 207, forward strand.
TGGAGGATGCTCTTAAGCAGAATTTTATTGACCAATGCTGTGGGAAGGTAGAGATGTGAATTCAGGGTTAAGTGTCAAGGACAGGGATTTTTGAGCTTGGGATAAATTCCCCTGCCTGCTTTCAGCAATGGGGCCCAGGTCTTGTGGACCATAAAAGAGTGTATTTCAAAATAAAACTTAAATCTGTTATCACGTATGGTAGGTAGCAAAATAACATAACTAACATCAATCACTTCTCAATCATATTTTAGAAGTTAGGATGTACAACACAGTTAAATGACATAGATTTACCAAGTGAAGAATAATTACCTAATATGAGAAGCACACCTTTGTCAGGTTGACACACACATCAGAGGGACATAATTAAATTCTTAACCCAATTCAATCTATAACAGCAAGTAATGATCAACATTTCAAGTCATTTCCCCGAAGGAAACATGCTTGTCAGGCCAAGATTTGGAAAGCATTTCTCCTTACTAAATGTGCTGGAGGTTTTTTGGGGGGAGGTTGCACTAGTTATTGTCTCAGTGTCTGTGGATAGAGTTCAGGAGTATTCTTCCACAGAGACAATGTTTGAGAAGGCAGCCATTCTACAAGTCTCTGCAAAAGCGTTCCTTTACAATCCTTCTTCATTTATAGTCTGAAATTTCTCTGCCTTTCTAAGAATCAGTTCAAAGATGTCATTGTGCATGTAGAAGATGAAGCCATCTAGATGCATGTCCTCCTGACCTGTTTTCTTGGCTCTGAGAGACCTGTACATCATAAGAGAACTAGGCCTACCTTGCAAAGTCGTGGAGGACACTGACATAGTGTCCTGACTTTGTGGAGCTCTCTAGTTGGGTGACAATAAATACTGATGAGCCTGTAGGAATGATGAGGCGGTCCCATTTCTCTGGGCCTCCACTTTGGAGATACCTCTTGGCTTCCACCCTGGGGATCACCATCTCTTGGCTTCCTTCCCTTTCCTCTTCGCTTCTTTGGCTTCCTCTTTGCACTCTTGGCTTCTACTGTGGGCATCACCATTTCTAAGCTGTCCTTGCTTCCGGGGTTCTCTCCAGGAGTCAATGCTCTGAAGAACTTCAGCTTGTCCTCTTGCAGATGGAAGTCTGCTGCTCTCATTGGTTTCTCCTCTGAGTGTCCCAGCGGGTTTTACTTGTTGAGGCTTTGGGGTAGAAGCTGGTGCCAGACTTGTGCATGCCCAAGACCTTAAGGAAGTGATTGTTGAAAGTCCTCATAGTGTCTTATCCTTTCAGCAGGCTGGAGAAATTCAACTGCCTCTGAGATACATCAGAGAACTCATTTTCCATAAATATATCAGAGCCATCCCAAGAGTTGGCAGCTCCAGAAACTGTGTCTGAGAAAGGTTCAGGATTTAATGTTCCCCAGCGTGTGCACGGCTGTGCAAGGTGAGAGGCACTTTGGTGTCTTCATTACAATGAGGTGACAAGCTCAAATATTTGAGAATGCCAATTTCCTGCTTATCCTTCACCAGGTCCTCTGAAACACTCACCATGTACTGTTCCAGGTGCACGATCAGGACCCTGGGCAGCCTTTTGACAGTGTGGATGGCAACAGAACAGTGATGCCGGCACTTCCCACACTTGTACTCCAGTTCCTCAGGTCTAAAGAAGAAGTCCAGAGAATCTTGGAGAGACCACGTTTCCTGCTGTTCTTGGGACAGGCTGATGGAGAGGTAATTGTTCAGTTCTGTCTTGCAAACAACATCTCTGCAGGCTTTTCAAACTATGCAACGCTGCGACTCCAACTCAAAATTGGCCTCCATGGGACAAGCAACGTCTCTGGAGGCAGCGTGAGTAGCCAGCAGCCGAGGGCCTAGATATTCATCCGCCGTCTAGGTGTTTCCTATATTGGGGAAATCTTGCCATAATAGCTTTGCATACATCTTAATAGGTAGCTGGGATCCATTCCATCTGGACTTATTGTGGTCTTCCCAATTTCATTCTGATGGAACTGCCAAAGGTCTTTCTGCAGAGTGATTCCCAATTGCAAAGACATTCTTATATCAATGAAGGTTTCTCTGTGAGGTGGTGTTGAATGACAGTCTATGATTTGACTTCATAGTTTTTACTCCATGTTCTAAAACCAATGGTGTCTTCTTCTTGCTCTTGATATCCTTTAGCTCATTGTTCACACATGTCTTGTCTAGTGTAGAGCCATTCTCTTTCAAAATGCCCGGCCTACTCTCTATGTCAGACGTCAGCATTAGGAGCTCTTAGAACTCTTATAACATTCAAATTTATTGCAAAACAAAACAAGCAAGACCTCTTTTTCTCAATACAGATTACACTGAAGACATGTATTACAGAAATCAAAGATTGTTGGTTAAATTTTGTTCACTGGATTAACAAGTCACTTCCCCTACGAGGTTGTTCACTTCCTGATATTTCTCTGTGTTTATCTTGACACTCTTCTGGGAAATATGGGGATGATTACCTTCATTGAATGGATTCCCAGCTCCACACACCCATGTACTTTTTCCTCAGTCACTTGTCCATTGTGAATGTCTGCTCCTCCAATGTCATGGGTCCCAAGATGCTGATTGAGATCTTTGCAGAGAGAAAAGTAATTTCTTTCTTTGGCTGTGCTGTCCAACTATATTTTGTTGGTCAGTTTGTAGTGACTGTTTCCTCCTAGCTTCCATGACCTGTGATCAGGATGTAGCCATCTGCAATCCCTTCATGTACATGCTCATTATGTCTCAATGAATCTGGGTGGAGCCTGGAAGATTATTCCATTTGTTGAGGTCAACCTTGGTTTCCTGTAACTGTGTTCTGTAGTCTTCTTTGCCCAAATCTTTTTGGTATTTTCAGTCAGGTATAACCCTAGATAATTGAATTTGTGCTTGGCCATTGTGAAGGGTGAATAGGCCTTCATAGTACTGTGGAATTATTCTTGTGATTTCATTAGGGTCCTTTGTTTCAGCTCTCATCCTTGCTTTTGAAACGTGTTCCTTCCTTGCTTTGGTTGGGTTTGTCAACAATCTGGCAATTCTGTTAAAACTTTTATAGAATCAACTTTGAGCTGCATTATTTTTTCATACTTTTCATGTTTCCCCTCTCATGAATCTCAGCCCTGATTTTTAAAATTTCTTTACTTTTGATATTAGTAGGATTGTCCCATTGACTCTGCTCTAATTGATGTAAATTTAGTGTCAGCACATCAGTCATAAGTCTCTCTTCCTTTTTCATTTGTGCATGTATTATTTACAAATGTACTTTGATAACTGCCTTTGCTGGGTTCCAAAGGTTCGAGTTATTCATATTCTCATTTTCCTTGGTTTATAGAAACTTCCTGATTTCATCTCTTATCTGGACATGTATCAACTCCTATTTTAAAAGAAAGCTAGCCAAAAAATAAATTACATTAAAAATTTAGATAAAACAAAAACAAAAAGAGAGAGTTAACTATCGTCCAATTGTTTGTCCTTGTTTTCTTAATCATCTTTTTGTTGGTTTCCAGTCTGAGGGGAAAGTCGTTAGAGAGAGAAGTCTGCACATCTCTATATGTTTGCATTTACACAGATTCAACTTATATCCCAGCATGTGGCCTATCTTTGTGTATGTGCCATATATTGTTCGTCAATTTTCCTAGATTGTATACAATTCTAGTATTTGTCTCAGTCAATATTTTTTTCTTCTCTCATCTGTGTCCCTATATTCTTGACTATTACTACCTACTAGAAATTCTGCATCTCACAGTGGGAGATCCTGAGGCTGCATGCAAAAACAGAAGAAAAGAGAGGGATACAGAATATTTGGTGAAAAAAAAACGGTACCACCGTGACCAAGAAAGGACTAAGTAAACCAAGGACGCTGGAGTAATGTGTACAGATGTCAACACCAGAGCTACTTCCCATCATGGAATCATGCAAGCAGAGAATGGTGAATTTATAGTCATTGCAGAGGTCAGTCTCCTGAGAGAATGGTGATAATCAGTATAAATCAATGGTGGGGACACAATGGTATCCGAAAGGTGAAAATACTTGGACAACATGCCTTTGGAAAGAAAGAAGGGGGCACTTGAATCAGCTTCAATTTTCCTCCTACTCTTTGACAACTTGGATTCTCAACTTGGATTCTTCCACTGGGAACACAGAAAGTTTTCTGTCCCAGCTATTGAGTTGCTCATTAAATATTCTCATTAATGACCCAGAGTTGAAATGCATCAGAAGTGTTGACTCATGCTGTTTTGACTGGACATAAAAATTACTCCTCATTGGCAAAGTCATTGGCCTGAGAGGGGACATGACAATGACCTCTCTGTGGGGACATAAGGAATTGTGTGCCTATAAAAATGGCTCCAAATATTCTGGGCTTGTCCTGAAAACATCACATTGCTCTGGAACACAGAGCAGTCAGGTGAGTGTTTCCCTAACCTTAAGTGAAGACAAGAAAAGGACAGAGGAGTGTCCAAGAGCAGAGGGCTGCAGAGAGAGACTGGGCATGTCCTTGAGCAGAACATGAGCTGACCTCTCTCAACAGGAGAAGCTCTGTCCATTTCTTGAACTCTTCACGGGAAGGGAGTGGGTCTGAAAGCAAGACCTCATTGTGGGGGTCGTGTGCAAGTCCCTCTGCCCTAGGCTTTCGCCCTGAGATAGGTTACTGTGAATCTGTTTGCTGCCTAGGATGCCATAGTCACTAAGGTCTACATTTGTGTCAGAGAGTCTGCTACTTGTCTCAGAACAAACAAATCCACACCAGAGTATGAGTATGAGATGTGGAGGGGAGGACAGGTGAGGGGGGAAACAGGGCGAATAACATGCTTTGCTATAGTTAGGACTCAAGCATTCAAATAGAAAATTAGACCAGTGATACACTCACCCATGTGCAGACTGAACTACACAGAGAGTAGGTCTACCATCTAAGGACCCACCAAGGTTTCCATTCTCAAGTTCCACCAATCTGACTGTTATTCAAGAATCTTCTCAGCACTCCTCCAAACCATGTCCAGGTCCTTCCTGAAAGACGTCTGCATTTTCTGAGTGTTTGTTGCTTTGTGTCCTTCTCTCTTTTGGCTCAACCTGAAGCAGGGGTGGGAGGTCTCAGTAAGTCTGATAGGCTTTAGTCCACGTTCACTATCTGGTCTGACACTAGAGTGTGACTGCAGGGATGGAACTGGCCGGCAACTTCAGTGTCACATTCCATCATTCTCCCACACTGCGCCCTGTGTTAAAGTTGCTTGTTGGCTTTAAATATATCCATTGGTATTCTGACGCCAGGATCCTATAGAGTCTGCAAAACTATACATCTCTATGGGAGCACAGTCTAATGGGTAAGTTTTAACTGCCAACTTTAGGATTAGTAAGTTGGAAGTGGCGGGCTTAAACAAAGAAACAATGGGCTTAAACTGCCAACTTAAAAATATATAGCCTAATGCTCAAAGCAGCATAGCTTACATTCCTCCTCATTTTACGTCTTTAAGATAAACGGTGGCACAAAATGGCTGATGAAATTCTTTATGATTCAGTCACTTAAAAAGGGATGATCTGATCACACATTAGGGGATTTATGGCTCCAGAGGCTATAGTCTGGAAATGCTTCTCTCACACCTCCCACACAAGTCCTGATAGTACCCTGAAATTACAAGTGAGAAGAGGAGAGCTAAGATGCCCGTCACATGTCTCAGCAACAAGAAATGGCAGCCAGAGACAGGGCCAAGGTCGGCTGAAGACAAACCTGCTGCAGTGGAGTCCACAGTGGGGCTCTTCCTGTGCTCTGTGTATTGTGCTTTCTTAAGTCAGACCCATTTTTCCTAAAGATCATCTTTTAAAAAGAGCACGGTGTTCTTGTAAGTCTGCAGTCTGGTTATGAATTGACTCCTCTCTTCTGCAGCCGACAAAGCCATCTGGAGGCTAGAAGACTTACTAAGAAAATCCTACACTTCTAATCAGAGTAAGTCGACATTTGTGTTCAACCCACTATGACACTCTCACAGACCAACCTGGTCAATTACTATCTTAAAGACATGCTAATAGTGACCACAGATGCTGGATCTCAGGGACCTAGCTTGATTTGTCAAATCCACAACCATTCAAAGAGTCAGACTACATGGAGGCATTCAAAACCCAAAGAAGCATTAATAAAGTCAGATGATGTCCTGGGTCTAATAATAAGGAGTTCAGTTGATGGTGCAGGTGACAGATCAAGAGAATCTATCCAAAGTTGAACTTCTCATCCTGAAATGTTAAGCTCTGGGAAATTATTAAAAATGATAGTAGAGTGATGACAGTTTAAGCCCTGCAGATCTTGTCTATACTGAGTAGAAAGTCAGAGACTATTACCCGGTTACCTTATGTCTAGAGGGTGATGGGTATGAAAAATAATTTTTGTCTCCAGATACGCTGATGAACATGGTAGGGTTTAAACAAAATTGATTCTCTTCCGTGCTCGCTTCGGCAGCACATATACTAAAATTGATTCTCTTCCTATGTGTTATAAATTACATGATCTTCTAATTTGCAAATATTTGAGTATTTCCCATTTCATTTTCTGTGTCTAATATAAGATTATAACAGAATGGGCTATCATAACGTCACTGTCTTTAAGATAGCATTCACTCATTGACTTGGTGTTTGTTTATTCTGAACCCTTGTGTGTGCACTATATTGAATAGCACTAACCATGCTATAGAATTCAGACACCTCACATTCTGGAAGGGAGGCAGGATGTCAAAAAGTAAATTAATGTGAACACAATATTATAGTTTTCACTTTGTAGTTAACTTGGAAGTATGTTCCCAAGGTTGAGTTCCCCTGGGGAATAAGATTGCATGTCATTTTTCAAGAGGAGAAAGGATTCTTGACTTCTTTTCCAAAGCTGAATAACCAAGAAGAATACTGATGTTCCCATTGTGATAGCTGTTCCCACTTTGTTTTTCCCTCTAGGCAACCCTGGCTCCCACTCTTAGCCCAACTGGAAAAATGGTTCTGGCAGCTGTCTCACTTTTCCAGGTGGTGATTGGGACCCTGGCCAATATGCTTCTCTGTTTCCAAAATGTCTCCCCACTCTTTACTGGACACAAGATTCGACCCACATCCTTGATTCTCACACACATGGCCATAGCCAACTCCGTGGTTCTTCTCTCTTTGGGAATTCCCCACATATTTAAATGTTTTGACTCTAGTTTCTTCTCGTCCAATCTTGGGTGTAAGATCAGCTATTACACCCGCCGAGTGGCTCGAAGCACCAGCCTCTGCTCCACCACTCTTCTGAGTGTCTACCAAGACATCACTCTCAACCCTGGGGGAAGAGTGTGGACAAAGATCCAAGAGAGAGCCCCTAGCGCTGTCGGTCCTTCTTGTGGCATCTGCTGGCTGTTCAGCATCTTTCTAAGTGTCTATAATTATTTGATTATCAGTACTCCAGGGAAGACCTGCAATGATACTCATACTCAAGAAACATTCAACTGTATATACTCGCCTCCCTTTGCAGGCTTTGTAGTCTTGTGGTCAGTCACTGATGTCATCTGTATTTGCCTCATGGTGGGGGCCAGTGGCTCCATGATGCATCTCCTGTGGAGACATCACAAGAACCTGCAGCATATCCACACCTCCAAATCCTCCCAGACTTCCCCGAGATCCGAGCCACCCACACCATCCTGATGTTCATGGTGACTGTTGTCCTCTCCTATCCTAAGTGCTACATTTATCTTTTACTTGAGCATTTTTGCAGACTCTAATGTATGGTTGGAGCATGTCGCTCAAATTTTGACTCCATGCTTTCCCATCTTCAGTCCTTTGTTAATGATCATCAGGTCTTCTAGGGTCTCCTGTGTATTTGCTGAATGTCTGCATTCAAGAGAAAATAGAAAAAAGATGAAACACCTAATATCCACAATTATTAAGCTCATCAACCATTTTACTTAGCATCATTTTTATGTCAGCATTAATTTTTAAAATTCTTTTATTGGGGGCTCTTATATATCTTATCACAATCCATACATTCCTCCTATGTGTCAGGCACATTTGCACACCTGCTGCCATCATCATTTTGAAAGCATTCTCTTCCCACTGAGACCGTGATATCAGATCCCCATTTCTTCCCCCTCCCTGGCCCGCCCACCTTCCTTCACAGACCCTTGATAAGTTATAATTATTTTTCCATATCTTACATTGCTCTCCAACACCCCTCACCCTCTTTTCTGTTATTCAACCCCCTGAGAGAGGGTTCTAGTTTGACACATGTGATTGATTCCCCCATTCTCCTCCAACCTCCCCCAATCCTCCTGGTTTCTCTACTCTGCTTTTTGGCCCTGGGAGGGGGGGGCGGTTATCTATCCTGCATTCCCTGTTTTGGGGCCTCATATCTGTAGCAGTGTGCATGCTCTGATATAATCCATTTATATCATAATTGAGGTAATGATATTGGGGTGAAGGAAGCTCAAAAGCTAGAGGAAAGTTGTGTGTTTTGTTGGTGCTATACTGTACCTTGACCGGCTCATCGCTTCCCTGTGACCGCTCTGTGAGGGGATGTCCAATTGTCTACAAATGGGTTTTGGGTCTCCACTCCATGCACCTGAGCTAGATGGTTGCTTATTTAGTTTCAAGGCTTTAAGACACCAAACCCTGTATCTTTTGATAGCCAGGCACCATCAGCTTTCTTCACCACATTTGCTTGAGCACCCATTTTGTCCTCAGCAATCTTGTCAGGAAGGTGAGCATCACAGAATGCTGGATTGTTAGAACAAAGTGTCTTTGTATTAAGGAAGGACTTTAGTTGAGGCTAAATGTCCACCTGCAACCTGCATTCTTAACATATGAATATGAGCACATAGTTCTATTCCCAGCTCATTATATATCTATATTTACATATGTAAATGTCTATGTTTAGGCTTCTGTAAATGCTTTTTGCCTCCTGTTTCTTTCCTCTTTTCCTTTTACTTCCTTCTTCTGTCACCATCAATTTCTTATGGGTATTATTTTAATAGGAAGTTGGGGTCATGTCTTGGGGGTGGTCAAAGTAAATAGATATGCCTCTTTGGTTGTGAATTATAACATGTCAGCATCTATTTTTAAAATTTTACAGGGATTTTAGCAGGTTAGTTTGATAGGATATTGCATTATAGTATCTCACAATTTATTTATAAAGTTAGCAACCATAAAAATTAGAACATCATGAAGGAAACTGCTTTCCCTCTATACTCATTCTACTGTGTAAAAGAAAGGTGCTTTCTCTGAAAATATGGAGTTTCTCTAAAGTTTATTGCAGGATGGATATGACTATTTGCTAACATGTATTATTGAGTTGCATGACAGAGTATAATATTGGACCAGATAATATTCTTTTTTACAAAACAAGTGGAAGTATTACTTCATTCATGAAGAAAGATAGCCTGAAATAAGGAAAACGTGTGGGGAGGGACCCCAGAACCACTGTGACCACATTTACACAACTCTCTTTAAAGAGCAGTTTTACTATAGAAGTGTATGATACATGGATATTATATAAAGAAATGTAATAAAAGAAAGGAAGAAATCACCCAAACTTACCATCTATTTACCAGAGGTGAAAAAGGAAGAAGTTTTGCCTAGGGGACAGTTTAGGTTACTGGTGGCAGAATAATTTGGAAAAGGACATCAATAATGGTTGTACAACACAAAGTATAATAAATGACACTACCTTACACATGTAGACGTTGTTGAACTGGAGAATGTTTTATTGTGTATATTTCTGCCAATATTAACAAATAATGATTATATGTAACAGTAAGTACAGGGAAGAAGAAAATATTCTAAAATGGATTATGGCAATGATTGTACCACTCCTCTTGATATGACTGCACTGTTGAGTTGTGTGAAATGTGGATGAAGTGCCAAGAAAACTGTCAAAGAACAAATTAAATGAGGCATTTAAAACATAATATGAAAGAAAAAAAGTGTTTTGAAACAGTATTACATGTTATTATTTCACTCCTTTTGCTTTTCCCCAAAAGAGTGTACTTCAAACAGTGGGGTCTTCTGGATACCTTTCCCTGAGACATTTTCAGATTTTCTTCACAAAACTGGCCCCGTGTAGGATTAATTAAATAGATGGATGAAGATATGTTAAGTTCCGTGTACAAGCTGTCCTCTATGGAGCAGTCCCTTAGAACTTTACTATTCCTTATTGAAGAATGGCAATCTGGTACATTATTTTTGCTTGTTCTATTTGATTTGGTCTCCCTTCTATCTGCATTTACTCTTGAGAGGAACAACCTGCCATATTTAATAATTTCATCTGTACAAAGACTTGATAGGTATTTCCTTTTGGTGCCTTTTCAAGCCTTCATGCTGTATGTTGTCAGTGTCTGAGATTGGCTCTTGCTGTTGCTGCTCTTCTGCTTGCCAGCGAGATCCCTCCCATGCACAGTGACTTCACCGATGACGGAAAGACACGTCTTCCAGCCCTGCACTACCTTAGGCACCAGTGGCATGTTTGAGAGCATTGCGGAGTCTGCTGTCGGACTCCCACACACGGAGGTGTGGTTCCAAGAACCTCTTGTTCCCTGCAAGGTGAGGACATGGAATCCTCTGTTTCAGTAACAAAGGACTGATTGCTTTTTAGTAAATTGAACAACTGGACACAGTTTTGTTGTGTTGCAGTGAGATAGACCTGGTTCTATTTAACCGCAGTGTAGACAGCAGTGTCTAGGATTAGCTGCAAGATACAGTCTGAAATGTGGTCATTGCTGTCACTTGACCATTGCTTTTGGTCTCTGTCAGCAGACACAGGAAAGCCTGTCCTTTTATTTCTTAATTACTGATAGGTTAATAAAAGAATAGAGAATTACATCTTAGAAGAATATTTGACACTACAGAATGGAGAGCATCTTCTATGTTTTTCTGAGTTGCTCATTATAGATGCTTCTTTATTGTGGACGATGATGCCTAGAATTCTGCTTCACATCACTGTGTAGTACAGCGTGGAAGAAGTATGTGTGGGGCCCTTCCTGACATTGTTGAGAGTCTGTTCCTGTCCTAAGCCCAAGTTCGTGTTATTTTTTTTTCAAAATCCATGATAATGATCTGTCAGAAAACTGAAGTTTTAAACCTGTGTTTAACTCAACAGACACCCCCACCCCCTGGGAATGAACAACAGAAACGTGGGTGAAGAGAGATGGCAGACATTGTAAGATATGAAAATAATAATTTATAATTTATCAAGGGTTCAAGAGGGAGGGAGAGTGGGGAAAGGAGGCAAAAGTGGGGAGAAAAAGCTTAGAAAAAAAGGGGTAGTCAATTACCTAGAACCCCCTCCATGGGGGAAGGACAACAGGAAAGTGGGTGAAAGGAGACCTAGGTCAGTGTAAGACATGAGAAAATAACAAAAAAATATCAATTATGAAGGGTTCATGAGGGAAGGAGTGAGGAAGAGAGGAAGGGAAGGAGAGAGGGGGGAATGAGGAGCAGATACCAAGGGCTCAAGTAAAGAGGAAGTGTTTGGGAAAGGACGATGGCAGCAGATGGATAAATGTGTTTGTCACGATGGATTGTGGTCAGAGTTATAAAAGCCCCTATTACAATGATTTAAAATTTTTTAATCAAATATAAATAAAAATAAGAATATCTGGGGGGGACACTGGGGAGTGGGGTGGTATCTATATTTGGGAAAAGGAGGAGTCAGCAGGCCGAGGAGGAGATGTCAGATGCGCAGGGCAGTGTCCCGCTGCGGTCCAGAGGGATCCTGGAGGCGGTCACTCTGGGAGGCTTTAGTGCCTTCAAGTTGACGGGGGAAGAAGCAAAAATTGGCCATGGTGACGACTGCACAGCTCTTCTCCACGTGACTGAACTGCCGATCAGATGACACAGAGAGCGTGTGCCCATCACACTGTGGAGGAAGAAAAATCAGTAGGACATGGGATGACTTCGCTCCATGCTCCACCCCAAGGAGCTTTCCGGATGGGCTTCCTCCAGGACAACGGAACCTGTTGTTTCTTGGGAAGCTAGATCCTTCCGCTGCTGTTGGCCTGCGCCCTGTTTTGAAGGTGAGCATTCTCCGGTCTTCCTTGATGGTGGGTCCGGCCTTCCCAGGCAGACGAGGCGATGGAAACTCCACTGGCCGGACACAGAGGCACCTTAGACGTCAAACCCTGGACCCACACTCAGCAGCCCTTGCCCTCCTGTCAGAGAACCAGCCTCTGACACATCATCACGGCTCTGATGGCGCAATTGTACAGCGATAATAATTAAAGATTATAGTAAAGTCATAAAGTCATAGAAAAGATGAGAGATAGGAATAATGAAGTCAGACGCATTTCACGGTAGCTTGTTGTCCTTTTTCCCTATCATCTCCAGTCTCTTATATTGCCCCTCCCCACAAACCCTTGTTGTGTTTCCTTTCCCTGGAGGCTCATTGTCCCGGGTTTCATGTACTGAAAAGCAGAGAAACAAGTAGCTCATCTTCCACAGTGTGATCCCTAATGGCGGTGCACCTCTGAGATATACCCTGTTATACACAAACATAAGCAAAATATAACAGAATGGCTGTCACAGGTTTGCCAGAATAATTACTTGTTTTAACACTGCATACAGGGGGCTACTGTAGCAAGATCTCATTTATCACCGATCAACAGTACAATGCCCTTGGAACAGCAATCTTTTGCTTCCTAAACACCCAGTGTTTTCCATCTTAAATCCTCAGTCACTTATTATTTTTGTAGGTGTGCTTGTTGACTTGTGCTGACCTTAGCAACAATGTTGGATAGCAGCAACTGAAAGATCTTTTCCATCAGCCTTTCTCTTGAACTGACCTTAACTCATTCAGCAACTCATCACAGGTTTCCAAGAGTTGAAACTGACTTGACAACACCTATCAATACAAGAACATCACCCCAAGCTATCCAAATATAATGTCTTGGAATACATTTTAGTCCCTCAAAGAGCATCTAAATGGTTTGATGTTGTTTTCTTTTGAAATCATATAAAGGTTAAGTCATCTGCTCTCTGCAGAACTAGTCTACTGGTCTTTCCAGAGGGCAAATTCCACTGTCACCTGCCTTTACCTTGAATCAGCAGCCAGTGAGAGTTGAAGGAGATTCAGTGTATACACTCTTCTGCAAAAGTGAGTTAAAGCTAGTCCTCTGCACTGCTATGCGAACTAATTAGCTGTTATATTCCTTCTCACCATAAAAAAACTATCATGTATATTTGTGCAGATAGATAGATGATCGATAGAATCATGTGTACCCTGCTTTTATTTCTCTAGAGAAACCCATGCATATAAGAACTGAAACCTCATAACAGCATTTTTTACTTATCTATATCAGTTCAGATCGTTGGAATATGTCTCTGGTATTTTCCGTTGAGTGTATTTAGTATTTATTTATTTATTTCACCTTGATCTAACCATTTTTTAAGAACAATGTGCTATTTACTTTATTTTGCCCTTTTCTAACAATAAAGAGGCCTGAGAGCAGAGTGGTGAAGGAACTCGGCTGTGAACAGAAGGATAGAAGGTTGGAGCTCACCAAACTCTGGAAGAGACACTTGTAGCAGGCTTCTTCCATCAAGCTTTGGACTCTGCAGGGGAAATCTGCTCTGTCCTATGGAACCTAAACAAGTTGAAATGGATGGAAATGTGCTCATTTCTTCTGAAATTCATGATATTGTGAGGCTGTCATTGGGTGCCATGAGCCAGATCCCACCCACCGCAATCAAAGAACAGCAGAGTAACCACTGCCCAGGACTGCACCATCGTAACAAGTCACCTACACTTGAGCCCATTGCTATGGGCTGCTATGATGTAATTCCATTGAGTTGAGAACCCTTCTCTTTCTTTGCGTTTCCTACTTTGCCAAGCAAGATGTCCTTCTCCAGAGACTGGTCTCTCCTGATGATATGTCCAAAGTATGTAAGATGAGTCTAACCAATCTTACTTCTAGGAACCAAACTGGCCATTCTTCTTCCCAGGCAGATTTGCTTATACTTTTGGCAGTCTGTGTGATTTGCAATATTTTGTTCAGCAACACAATTCATATGCATTGATTTTTCTTTCATAATCCTTATCTAATGGCCAACTATCATGAGCATGTAAAGCAGTTGAATATACCATGGATTTGTCAAGTACACCTTACTCCTTAAAGGAACATCCCTGGTTTTCAATATAAAGGACTTATGGCGCAGATTTTAAATGTTAGGCTTCATTTGATCATTTGGTGCTCCTTTCATGAACACTGATAATGGAACCAAGCAAGACCAATACCTTAACAGCTTGAATCTTTTATCATTTATTGTGTTGTTATTATTGTTCCAGTTGTGAAGATTTTTGGTATTCTTTAAGTTATAACCCTTGATCTTCAAAAAGAAACCCTTCACGTTCTCACTTTCAGCAAGCAAGGTTGTGTTATCTGCACATTACAGATTGATAATAAGCCTTGCTGCAATTCTGATGTCACATTATTTTTCATATAAGTCGGCTTCTCTGATTATTTTCTCAGAATACAGACTGAATAAGTGTGGTGATAAGGTACAACCATGTTGCATAGCATTCATTATTTTAGCCCATGCAATATCCCCTTGTTCCAGTCACAAGCTTGTCTCTTAATCCACTTATGTGTTCTGGAATCCCCATACCTCTCAAGGTTATTCATAGATTCTTATGAGCCACATGGTTGATGCTTTGGAATAGTCAATGAAACACAAGTAAATATCTTGCTGGTATTCTCTGCTTTGAGCCAAGATTTATTAGGTAGCTAGTATAGGAACTCCAGCGTCCATTTTGCCTAAGAGGTTACAACCTAAGGGCAGAAAGGAGTGGTACACCTAAGTGGGCATTATACCTAGACTGGCCCATCTGGGCCAACTGAATTCGATTAAGCCAATGAGGTCGACCGATATTGTCAACCACGCCTCCCAACAGAGGAATTAAGAAGACAGCATCTGAGCATGATTTTTTCATGTCTTTAGCAGGCTGTTCGGGGATGAAGGAACCTGAGGATGCCTGTGTAAACCTGAAACTTCTTCTATCGTTCATAAAATTCACCTGGATCACAATCTAGGCTTCAGAATGAATTCTTCTCATGCAAAACCAAGGTCCGTGATGTATCTCCCCAAAGAGAGAGCTAACAGATTCATCTGACTTCAGTAATAATGTTTATTTTTTCACATACTCATCTTTATCTGTCCTGAATCTCTGGCAGTCCTTGTCAATGGAGTGTTGCAGCCATTGTTGGATGGTCTCCAGAAAAATTGTACTTGAATGGCACTCAATGATATTGTTCTACAATTTGAACATTCTGCAGTATCCCCTTTCTTTCTACAAGTTAGTTGACCTAGACTTCAGCATATGTTGGCATAGATAAGTAAGTCCTTCCGGTGCTTCTTTTGTTTGATGAAACACGACAATCCGTATTTCAACAGTTCCTGAAGCCTTGCTTTGGGCCATTGTTTCCAGGGAAACTTGACCTTTTTACTTCAGCACCGTTGGTGCTTGCTCATATACCACCTCCTGAAGTGGTGGGACATCTACCAGTTCTTTTGGGGACAGTGACTGTTTTGTCAATCTTCGGTTGACGCTTCGTGTGTCATTCAGTATGTTACCCATAAATAGTTTAAGATAGCATCTTAAGTACTAAATGTTTCTTGAGTTCATGTAGTTGAAGGAATGCTGACAACTTTTCTGGTTTTTCTCAATCAAGGTTTTTGTACATTGCCTTGTGATAGTACATTTTCCTCTGGAACTGCCCTTGAAGTTTTCCATTCAGTTCTTTGACTTCATTTCTTTCATTTCACAACTCTACGACTAAGAGCAAGTTTCAGGATCTCAAATGACATCCAACTGATGTTATTTTTTTTCTCTCCCTTTCATGACCCTTTCAAATTTTTCATGAATGATGGTCTTAATGTTTTCCCACACGTTATCGAATCTTCTGTTATTAATGTTCAATGTGTCAAATGTGCTATTGAGATGTTTTCAAAATTCAAGTAGGCTCAAAGTTGTATTTTGCCTCTCCAAGACTTGTTTTCATGTTCAAACCAAAATGATAGATGAGTCATTTATGGCCTGTTTCACAGTCCGTCTCTGTCATTGTCTTGGCTGTTGGTATTGAGCTTCTCTGTCTTCTCTTCCCATAGATGTAGTCAATTTGATTCCTATGCATTCAATCTGCAGAAGCCCGTGTACATAATTGTCCTTTATGCTGTTGAACAAAGGTATTTGTGCTGAAGAAATCATTGTTCTTGCAAAATTCTACCTTTAATCTTCAGCTTCATTTCTTTCACCAAGACCAGGAGCTATCATTCCTTCATCTTCATTCCCAACTTTTCCATTTCAATAGTCAATATTATCCCTGCCTCACCATCCTATGTTTGATCAATTTCATTCAAAAGACATGGGTAGAATCCTTCCATTTATTCATCACTAGAAATGTGACAGAGGAGAAACTGTCACTTCTTCTACTACTTGCCTCTCAGTGTGACCTGCAAAGGCAGCTTTCTCATGCTGTGGAGCTGGAAGCTATGACACTGGGATTTCAAATGCCAGCAAGGTCACCCCAAATGAACAGGTTTCAGTAGAGCTTCCAGACTAAAAACAAATAGCCAAGAATGAATTTGAACTCTCTAGAGTACATAAACATAAAGAAAGCAAAGTTTCTTAGGGGTTGCTAGCCATGGGAAAGGAAAGTATGCTAAAATGTACAAAGTCAAAACAATAATTGGAATTTCTTAAAGTACACATAAACTGAATAATGTCATATGTATATGATATATGAGAATTCATAATGATCTCCATATTTAGATATAAAAAGGGGAAATAGCTATGAAACTAGCAAGTAGGATCATCTAGAGGGAAGCGTATTTAATGCAGTTTTGTAACTTATTTACATGTTGTCAACAATTGACATATCATATATACTTGTGTATAAGCCAAGATTTTCACATATTTTAATGCATTTTTGTGGTAAAATTAGTGCCTTGGCTGATATTGGGGTCAGCATATACTCAGTAATATACAGATATATGATTTATACATACCAGAATTTATTAGTTGAAAGGAAGTGACCAGATTAGTGTTATAATATAATCCTTATATCATTAATAGATAATTGAAAGCGTTTCACCATCTGAACACTGTGATTGGTTTCTACAATTATGTTGTAATTTCTCATTTAAAATATAAGATTAAATTTCACCTCCATAGAAAAAGGGAAATAGACACATTTTTAGGAATCTAGAAGATAATAATCAGTAAAACATATTAATAAGAGTACAATCCCAAATGTATCCATTATAACAATAAACATAACTATATTCATTGATTCTATCAACATGAACTATTGATTGATTATATGCATCTAGATACACAGGCATTCAGTACTTGATGTTGATACAATAAGAAAGAACGATTATAGTAAAAAAATGAAATATGTATTCCAGGAATTTTTAACTGAGGCGATACAAAAAAGAAATAAATGGGGTTAGAGAAGTTTATTATAATTGCAATTAAGATAATTATTTTTGATACTCAATATTTTTGCACTGATGTCTTTTGTGAAACACAATTTGGACAATAAGCATACACAGCCACTTATACATATCTCTATATAATCAGATGTAACTGTGTGTAATATTATCTTTCCCATTGGCTTGGATTCTGTGAGATGAAAAATTAAACAACTGAACCTAGTGCAAAAAGCATGCAATTATCTATCTCCAATAGTGTAACTGGATTTTGCTTTCCTTTTCCAGGCAAAGCAGATCTGAGAGAAACTGGGATCACGGCTCATGAGAATAAATGGGCTGAAAGTGGGGTAAGAGGCAGAAGCTAGAGCAGCTGTGTTCACTATCCACAAAGATGGCTGAAAAACAGAGGCTAAAAAAACTTGAAAGGTGATGGAGAGGGTGTAGAAAGACACAAAGGTGGTCACCAGGACAAGGATGGTTTGGGTGGCTTTGGTCTCAGGGGAGGATCTGGAGGAAACGTTGTTCCTGTGGATGTCTTTGACCCGCTGCCTGTGTCTGTACAGGATGAAAACCATGGAGCCGCTGGCCCAGAGCATGAGTGCCAAGGACACAGCGTCGGGGAAGGACAACAATGTAGCATACAGGGCATCCTCTGCTTTGTCGTGACGAACAGAAGAGCAATATACAAACTGTTTTGCGTCTGTGGTGGTTTTATTGCTCCAGTTGCTACTTAGATAGAGAGGGAACATTATATTTACCAGCATGTGCACAATCCAACACGAGAATATCAAAAGGCCCAAATACTTGGGAGCTTTCACCTTGAGTTCTCCACATCTGGAGTTGCTGGGGCTGATGGTGATGGCCTGGAACGTGCTCAAGAGACAGGTGCTGCCAATGGACACGCCCCTGCCCACTCTGTGAACATAGAAAAGACTTTTGCACCCAAAATCATTGAGAAAATCCTGCCACCCAAAGGCAGCTATAGTCTGGGGGATTCCTTTCGAAAGATTGACCATGGTGTTAGCTACAGTCAGGTGCCTGAGAATCAAGTCTGTGGACTTTGACCTGCATCCAGTGAAGTAAAAGAAGCTAAGATGGTAAAGAAGAGAGAAATTCCCCAGTAGCCCAACTGTAGTCTGTAATAAGAGAATTATTCCAAATGTCAAATCACTGTTGTTCATTCTCTCAGATCCAATGACAAATGCTTGTCTCCTGAGTCCTATGTGAGATGATGAGACATAAGACATGTTTATTAAAGCAACAGAAATCCTCTTTCTATATAGACCTTAATTAATTCCCACTTAGATGCATTAATTAAATATTTTAATTTTAACAGTTCTATTAGCACTCCATCCACATATCATATATCTTAGTAGTTCACTCATATCAAGCAGAGTTGTAAAACCTTTTAAACAATTAATTTTAAAATATTTTATTCTTTCTCTCACCTCTTTCTCTCCCATGTCCCCCCAGAGTCGTCAGATCCATTATTTTCCCCTTGAATTGTTTATCCTGCCTATCTTATATGGATAGACATGAGAAAAGAAGGGAGGGAGGAAGGGAGGGAGGGGCCAATAAACAGGGTGTAAGGAGCCAGCAACTGCAGAGGGAACAATAAGTGCTCTAACATTGATCATCAGGAGGGCATAGGATGCCTGGTGGTGTTTGATGCAATGTAGCCAAGAGAAAGTATTGAGAACTGAATGAAGGTCAAACAGGATAGTGGGAAAGAGAAATAGAGGAAAGAATTAGGAGGCAAAAGACATTTATAGTGGTATAAATATAGGCTGTACACATGCATATTTATTAATATACAATGATAGGAATATAGGTTGAGAGAGTTATGGTTCATTGTGCTAACCTGGCCGATAAACACATGCGGGATTAATTGAAGGGTGGAGAGATAAATGGCTCCTTGAGCTTCTTCACCTTTCCAGTTCTCAGGTCTCTTGCTTGGTCATGGTCAGACCAGAATGCAGCTGCCTTAGCCAGTTCCATGCTTCAACCAGAACAGCCCACTCCCTGCAAGACATCCCTGAGGAGATTCCACATGGATCTACCTGGTGCAGTCCTGGATTCTAGAGCAGCCACGTAGATACCCTGCCAGCGCTCAGTGATTTGAAGTCAGGGGGTCATCATGTGTGTTCTATGGGGGACTTTGTAAATCAGTGTCAAACATCTGGGCTAATGTTGGACTATGGGCTTGAACAGCACTGGGTTGGGATGCTTTCTTAAGATACACTTACCCTTTATATAAAGCTCTCTTATATACATATGAATTTCATGGATTTGTTCCTCTAGTCTTCCCAGACTAACACATAGGCCTAGGTACATATATTTAAACATTGATTTTAAGGTAGCAGATGGGCATTAGATCTCTACCTAAGTACTCCCTCGGTGCAAGAACACTTTGTTCTAATAACTTGGTATTCTGTGACGTTCACCTTCCCCATGTCATTGCTGAAGTCAAAATGGGTGCATAAGCAAATGTGATGAAGAGAGCTTATGGTGTCCAGCTATTAAAAGATATACCATATGGGGTCTTAAAGGCTTGAAGTTAAACAAGCAGACATCAAGTAGGAAAGGAACAAAGTCCATGTGGAAGAAGCACACTAGCCTAAGTGATCATGTGGTGTCGACAGGATTAGGTATCAGACATCAGAAGAGCCAAAACAAACCAATAAATTGATGCCAACTGTGGGAGTCAGAATGGCGACCCAAAGTCCATCTTTAGACAATTGGACATTCCTTCACAGAAGGGTCAAAAGGAAGAAATGAGTCAGTCAAGGTGTAGTGCGGCACATATGGAACACACAACTTCCCTCTAGTTCTTCAATGCGGTCTCCTCCCCACTAGTTCTAAGAGCTCCCCCAAAATATTTTATCATATATATTAGTCTTTGTACACACTGTTATCCATGTTTTTTAAATTTTAACAAAAATATACAAAATAAAACATTCTTTAATTCAACAACATCTCCATGTATAATTCAGTGCCAATGATTATACCCCTCATATTGTACAACCATTAGTGATATCATTCTCCAAATTGTTCCACCACCATTAAAATAAGCTCAATGTCACCTAACATAATAACTCTACCTCATTCACCCATGGTCAGCATAGGGATTCTTTTAGAACTTTTTTCATGTAATGTTCACATATGATATGGCTTCATAGTTAAATTACTTTTTTTAAAAGTAGTATACACAATACCACAGTCAATTTTAATACTCACACCCCCAATGCCCATTTGTTGATTGCTCCTCAATTTCCCTCCCTTCCTCTTTTCCCCATAAATTATGCATCGACTCCTTTTGTGTTCCATAAACTAGAAAACTTAATGGGAACAATTTTTAAAAGTGAAGCAGAAGGAATAATAGGAAGAATACAAAGTCAAAAATAATATGTGAGACAAAAAACGGTTAGAGAGCAAAGATAATAATAATAATGTATAACATATATAGCATGAAAATAAGGGCTTCTGTGGGGGGGTTGGGGGGATGGGACAGAGGGGAGCTGATATCAAAAAGTTAAAAAATTAAAACGTATTGAAACTGATGGCAGAAACTATGTAGTCATGGATGACCTACCTGAATTATGAATTGTTACAATATCTATAAGAGCTGCCAATAAAATGACTTTAAAATCAAGAGAAGACATTTCTGTCTTAGAAAAATTTCAAGCTGAGCCCTGGTGGCACAGTGGTTGTGTGCGGGACTCACAGGATTGTGTGCAGCTCACAGGATTGATGATTCAAATCCAGCAGCAGCTCTCCAGGAGCAAGACTGGGCGTCCTACTCCCACCAGGGCAGTGATGCCACACAAAAAAAGAAAAATTTCCAAAAAAAGAAAAATTGAGATATATTTGAACCTAGAACAAATACAGGTTAGATCAAGAGATAAAGTTCCACTGACCAGGTATCATATTAAACCATGGTTCCATCCACCATAATAACTTATAATAATCTCTGTCTGATAGTAGGGCTGTTGAAAGTCCTCATCTGTGGATAGAAGCATCTCCCAGAGGAGTAACATGACTGCAGATGGATTGGATTTCCCACTGTACTCCATAGCCTTCTACAAATTCACAATTTAAACCTTGATACTTTTCCCTGCGCCATATTTGGATTTTGTAATCATCATCTTTGGATCATACGGGCTGCTGTGCTTCTTCCCTGTGGCTCTAATTCATGCCTAACTTACACGACTTCTTCTATGCATACAAGCCTTTGACGCCCCATACACTAGTCCAGTGGCGCACTGGCCATCATCTGCAAGATTTTCTTTCAGTAAGAGGTTTCCAAGCATGGGATTTACTAACTCTAAAGCACACGTGTTGAGGAAGCATTGCTGCTAGGAAGACTGTGCCACAGCAATGTCTTTATCCTTCACGTGTCTATGAGGCAGGCAGGACTACGAGATACAAGCGCACCTTCATGGAAATAAAAAGGAAAGTCTAAGCAGAGATTTCTCTAGAGTCATTTGCTGGTTGGGGGTGGGGGCTTCAGCCTCATCCAACTGGTTGCAAAGACAATGCATTCAACTACTGGGCTCTACTAACCAAGTGTGTGAAAACCAATGACAAGGAGACAGAGGCATCTGACCTGCTCTCCTTCAAAAGAGAAGCATTAATTCAAGGCTAATTCTGCTATCACTTTCTAAAAATTGATTTTTTACATAGATTCTGTTCTCAACAGTCCTTCTCACAGCTCTGTATGTTTCTCTGTCAGGGTTGATAATTCCTTGTAATGGAGAAACAGAACTCAAAGGCAAGATTCACAGGGTTTAATGATGAAAGGAAAAGTGTACAACTAGGATGAACCAGGAAGCCCATAGACATCTCTCTTCTTCTCTGTAAGACACTTTTCTCAGTTTTCCTCGGTCATGTGGGACTCCTATCTGGCCCTGCAGTCTCCTCTCAGGTCCAGTAAGGACACTCTCCTCTCAGCCCTCAGCTGTGGGTCTGGCCACAGAATTGCCCAGAAAAGTATAATACAACATGCTTACCTTGGCCAACGCGTGACAGAGGCCCGACGCCCTGTCACCAAGTGTGAAGACACACAGCACACTGGCCCTGTGAGGCTGCCTTGCTAGGTAGACCATAAAATCCACTGTATCTGCATCACTGCAGTCGCCTGGTGATTCTGCGAGATTCTGTCACAACTGAGACTGCTTCTCAGCATCTGTGGGCTTCTACAGCCCTCTCCCACCTGGCGGTAGGAGGGTCGCAGGGCAGACCCCAGTTAACAGAAAGGTCCACCCACTGGTAGTGTGGAGTTTGCCAGCCTCTAGTATCGGCTCCCTTTAAACCTACTAGGGAGTCTAATTCAGGCCCTCTCTTGCTTTCCAGACAAGCTGCTGCATCGCGGCCGTCACAAAGCCCCATGGCTCTGACTCGCATGGGTAGCAGGGTGCCTCCTACCCTGGGTGGACCACTCGCAGTTGGTTCACAAGGTCCCATCCAAGTCATGTGGGAGTTACAGGCTCTGGCAAGAAAGGCCATGTAAAGTGAGTCCTTTCCTGGCACCAAACTAGTTAGCAGTGTTCTTCCAGGGATTTAATTCAATATTTTATTTTGCATCGCCATGGCACCGTGTCATTTTAATTTACATTTGTAATTTTACAATGTGAGTAGTAACAAGTGTCCTCTGAAGTCTGAGAAATATTCCACTGACCAACATGGATCTTGAATTTAAGCTTTAGAGGATTTAATGAAATATGAACTGAATGATTGCAGTAGAATACTATTGAAAACACCCAAAATACTATTCAGCAGACTGGTTTTCACGAAAGCAAGATAGGTTCAATATTAGGATGGGATCCATATGGTATATTTCCTTTTATACCAGCCATGAAATATAGTGAAACCTTGCAAAGGAATGACTGAAGCATCCCACAATATGTCCTAAACTACAAGACTAGAAAAACTTATCAGTGATAAAAAGTACTGATAAGTAGAATGAAGACCATTGCTACTGTCTCTCTGTGCACACATCAATTAATAATTACTTCAGCAAAAGTATTCGCAATGAAATGAGAAGAGTGGAAGGCCTCCACATAAAAGACGTGAGGAGACACACTCTGTAATGAATGGCATTTTGAGCATTCAGTAAATTGGAATGCTTGATTTCTAGCTTGACTTCAGAATACATTTCAACTACAGCAACTAGCACAAGATCCTTTGACCTTGAGAGCTGTTATAGGAAATCCATTATTAAATTATGGTTCCTTCAATGCTACTTCCTTAACTTCAATAGTTAAAATAATCTTATCACAGTAACAGAACGTTGAGTTACACAAGAGACACCGTTCTCATTTCTTTTAATACATTGGGCACCAGACGTGGTGAAATATTTCTATCCTGGTAGCAGCCGCTCATACATGCTATTCAGCACCGCATGCAATGATTCCTGTGGCTCCCCCTGCTCTGTGTCTCAAGGACGGAGGAATCACAAGCACCTCTAGTTCTCCTGACACTTCCTATGGTTTCTGCAGAGTAGGACCAACATCACATTGATTCAGTGCTACACTCTTTGAAGACCTTCCAATCAGCTTTCTTCCAACACTACAGGATTAAACACCCAAAAATTACGCTTTTTAAGTTTGACTCGCTAGCCATTTAGGAATTGAGGTAGAGTTCATGGTTAGCTTCCCATCAGGATAAAATTCTATTTTTTTCTATTAAATCAGTTTGAAACCCAGACTTTCATCAATAAGGTCATTGATTCTATCCAAATATTCATACTTCCTTAACACAGTCAGCACCTAAGAATGAAATAGAAATTACTCACCCAACTTCCTCTTGCTGCAGGAAGTCAGGCCACTGTGATCATCTTGACATCCAGGAGAAGCATGATAGAGAAGCAGCTAAATACTGAAGACCAGGTATTTGATTCTGTTTTGTCTCTTCCCCACGGGAAAAAAAAATTATTATTTCACCATTGTCGTCAGTGACAGTGCAGGCTCAGGGAGCTGAGAACCTGTCTGGACAATGTGTCACTTGTTACTAATTACCCAGGTCAATTATAAGTTTCTAGGAAGCATTGCCCAAGAGGGCATGGAAGTACTTCAAGGGACTTTTCCTTTCCAGGATCCAGAAGATTCCTATCCATCATAAAATGTTCTCACTTTCAGCCCATGAACTGCGCCATTATCTAAACTAGAAAAGGAGGATTTTATTAGACAAAATCCCAATAAAGAGTTTGAAGGAGATACAGGTAAAATCAAAACATGCTGCTACTGATGGGAGAAACACTGCAGTAACACCACTCAATGCCAAGGAATGTGAGCTTTTGTATGAAAGTTTCCGTTGTCATTATTGACCCTCCAACAGTGTCGAGAGGCTTACACAAAGCAAGACTCACACAAAGAGACTCTCTTCAATAAGAAATCAGGATCTAATGCTTAAATAGGCAAACTCTGTTATTTCTTCGTGTATCAGGAATTAGGTACTGATTCCTGGTGGCAGTCTGTGGATACAATTACTTAAAAACATAGATGAAAATAGTAAGCATTATGAAAAGTAGAAGGATTCAAATGGCATCACAGAAGAGAAATAATGAAAGCGTTCATGTCATGGTCAAGAATTCAAACAAAGTCACTGAACAACAAGTGCAGAGATGGTCAAATGAAATGCAAGCTTCCGTGTCAACCATCATCAAAACCATTTACAATGGATAGTTATTTAGAAAGAAAAAATAAAAATTCTGTCCAATGGAGTTTACTCTGACACCCTGGTTGTGCTGGGAATCAGCTTTACCTCAACTGACTCTAAGAAAGTCGCCGTTCTTTTTTGTCTACATTTATAGCAATTATTACACTATAGGTGAGTGATTGAATTTAGAAGGTACAAATTGTTAGACACAAGTGTGAATTTGACAGATACTTCCTGCTCAGCCTTTCATTGGCCAAATATCAGAAGTACACTGACATATCTTGAATATGTATTACTCTATTTGGACTGTAAAGTTTCAGAAATCAGTGAAGAACATTAACTGCTTGTGTTAGCCAGGGTCCACAGTGAGAGGGTTGGTGTCCCCAAATTTTCAAATAATCTGCTCCCTGGGGGCACATTGGTTAAGTAGACAATATCAAGGTCTTTAGGTACTGTTGGTATTGATGAGAAGTGACAAAGACCCTTCCCCTGGGTGAAGACCAGGCAAATACACCCTAGAACAGTGATTGTCAACCTTCCTAATGTCGTGAAACCCTATCATACAGTTCCTCATGTTGTTATGACCCCCCAAACATAAAATCATTTTCGTTGCTTCATCATCATTGTAATTTTGCTACTATTATGAATCTGATCACCCCTTTGAAAGGGTAGTTTGACGCCCCAAAGGGTTGCCACCCACAGGTTGAGAACCGCTGCCCTAGAGTCTGTGTAAATGGATGTCCTAGCAGCACTATCTTGAGGGAGAGTTCTGCACAGTTTCAGGGTGTGAACTAGTCAGTAGGTGCCAGAAAGAACACAGTGGACTCCAGCCTATGCGTCAGTCCTAGGGATGCAAGTTCTTGTCTGGGTCCCACAGTAGCTCCATTGACTGAAGTGAAATGTGGAGGAGCAAGGGGCCATTGGTCTGACCATAAAGGAGGAGGATGGTATGGTCTGGGGGTACAGGAGCTTGAGAGGGCACAGACTAAAGCATCTCTCTGCCCTCATGGCTCCCTGGTTTGACCTGCTGGGAAGAGGACGTATTCATGCCCAGCAGCAGCAACAGAGAAATGTGGGAGACAGCACAGCAGAGCAGCAGTTGGGGAGACCATCACGAGGGAGGGAGAAGAAGCAGTGAGACGGGCCCGTGCAGGCTCTTGCAGCATCCAGAGTAGCTGTCTCTGTTCATGTATCACATGTTGATCTCGGGGAAGAACTGGGAGCCTCTGCCTGGTGACAGATATTAGGATCCTCCTCTGTGCCCTCAGTCGGAACAGTAATTCAACTAGCTGTTGGGGAGGCTGCAGAATACAGCAGGTAAGGAAGTAAGATAAGGTTCACATGCAAACCTTTCCTCATCGAGGAAACTTGACCATGTCAACACAGTGAGTGCGTACAGACCACGGTTCAAGCCCAGCAACTGCACTGCTGGAGGAAAACATGGGACTCTGCTCATGTAGACATGTACGGCCTTGGACACCAATGGAGAGTGAGGAATCTGATCTGGGGTCACTGTGAGCTGCATTTGGAGGGAAAGGGCAGTGCAGAGCATGGCCAAGGATTCCCAGGTCACCACCTCAAGCTGACTATAAAGTGATTACATTACAAGGTCTTGGAGAGAGTGGGAGAAGCCCTGGGAACACAAAAATTATAGAAAGTTAGAGATTACAGGTGAGACACAGGTATGCTACTGGAGCTTCCTACACCCAAATCCCACAGTCACTCTAATCTCTCAACTCCAACTGTAGCCCTTAGTCACACACTAGTTCTGGAGATCAATTCATCTCCATGGCTCCATTGTCAACCCAACAGAAGACAGACCTATCAGGGGAACAGTTCCCCTAGTGAGGTAAACACACCTTAGAATAACCACGCTTGGGAGTGACTACAAGTGAGCAAAAGCAGGGGGAAGAGAAAGAGGGCAGACAGGGTGACAATACGACAAGGGGTGTTCCATTGTGCTGAATCCACCAGTGAGAAGAAACAATAATGTCTGTGGGATGTTGAATGTCAGATTGATGGCCTATTCCATAAACCTTCATCCAATTAAAATAAGAAGTTGATAAAAGTTCTATCTAACGCCCTTACAGAAGGGTCTTGTGGAGGGGATGAGAGCCAGTCAGGGTACATTGCAGCAATGATAACACATACAAATTTTCTCTAGTCCTTAAATTTTCCCTCCAGCAACCCCCTCCCTATCATGATCCCAATACTACCTTACAAATCTGGCTGGACCAGAACAAATATGAACTGAAAATTCAGGAAATCCAGGACAGATGAACACTTCAAGATCAGTTGTGAGAGTGGTGATCCTCGAAGGGTGGCGGGAAGGTGGGGTAGAAAGGGGGAGCCAATTACGCAAACATGTAACCCCATCCTTGGGGCACAGACAACAGAAAAGTGAGTGACTGGAGATGTTAAGACAGTGTAAGATATGATAGCATAATAATTTTAGAAATTGTCAAGGGTTCAGCGAGAGCTAGGGAGGGAATAGAAAAATGAGGAACTGATACCAAGGGCTCACGAAGAGGGCAAATAATTTGAGAATGATGATGACAACAAGTGTACAAATGTGTTTGACACAATGGATGGGTGTATGAATTGTGATAAGAGGTGTAAGAGCCCTCAATAAAATGATTTTTAATCAAAGGCATAGAAATTGGAAAGAAAGAAAAGAATCTTTATCATCAAATAATATGCTCATATATATAGAAAACCTAAAATGAATCTATCAAAATCTACTGAAACTAATTATTGACTTTCAAAGGTTCCAAAATAAAAGGATGAACCACCAGGTATACAGGTAGGCCCCAACTTGTGATATATGCAAGTTATAAGGAACCATACTTATAGTAAGTCCTCCTATTAAAAAATGGATTGTGACTTAAATATATGTATACTTAGTATACAATGTTCCCAGCCCCCCAAACAAATAAAAATCAAATTATAAAGAAAAAAGGAAGAAAGAAGGTGCTCGGTATAGCTGTGACTCACTGAGAGTTCCAGGGACAAAGGGTGGACAGCCTCGGGGCTACTCCAACACTCAGTGTCCAATGTAGGTCCCGCCTCAAACACTGATCTCCTTCTCTGCAAGAATTTCCTTCCCAGTTCATAAAATAAAATGGAAATAGATGAGCCAGAAAAAACCTGCCACAACACTGCATTCAGTGGTGGGCTTGGTGGGTGCCTGGCAGAAGATAGAGGAGAGGAGCAAGCATGTGAAAGTTCAGGAACAAGGATGAGATGGGTGAGCTTCTGAGTAAGAATGCTGGGGTGGTGCTTGGAAAGAAGGCCAGAACGTTAAAGCTCTTTGTCCAGGCAACAAAGTCCGTGTTTCCATCCCAGACAGCAGTACCCTGAGTTCATATTGACTGTCAGTGCTGATAATGAATCCTTTGAGGACATTCTGAAGAAAAGTTCCCGACCTGAGAGCACTGATTGCCTGCAGTTGCCATCCCCCACCGCCACCAGCCAGCTCGCACTCGGCTCCGATGCTGTCAAACACTTAAGTTACCATCACTGCAAAGGAAGCGGCTTAGACTGTTGATTGATATTTTTGATTCATCAGAGTCTGGCAGGAGGAAGTATTGGGGTCAAAGGAGCTACAATGAAAGAGCTTCGTGAGAACACTCAGACAACCATCAAGCTTCTCCTGGAATGCTCTCTTCATCCTACTGACAGAGGAGTTCTTCCTGGAGAAAAATCTGATGGCATTGTAGAGTGGATCAAGATCACCCTTGGTCTTATAGGCGGGTCACTCATTAAAGCATGGGCACCACCTGATGATCCCATTTTTTATCTGAAACTGTTCATTATGGTGGTTTTACACAGATGTTTGGAGATTCTCAAGGATGGCTGTGGGGACCCCATGTCTGGAGGAGCTGGTTTTGACAGAATGCCTCCTGCTCGAGATGTGTGTCCCATGCCTCTATAAGAGATGACAATGCTATGAGCCTGCATCCATGAGCGCCTTCTCTTCCTGGATGAGGTGTTTGAGGTGGTAGACAAGTTCAGAATCTTCCTCTTCCTCCACCATCATCTATAGGTGGGAGTATAATGGTTTTGACAAAAGCAGGAGTACTGGAGAGCATTATGATGACACAGTTGCTTCTGTGCTGGTGAGTTTGATGTCCCTGTGATAAAAACATGAAGTCCATCAGAGTAGCAGGTGGCTTATGACCCAAGGAGTGGCTCAAGATAAGGAGATCCCTTTGCAGGGTTCATGGATCCTATGATCATCTGGTGGACCTATTATTACTACACAAGTAACTATTCCAATGTACTTGACCAGATCTTTTGTGGGCAAAGATGATGACTGAATTAAAGAGTTTGGTCATGAGTCAGGATCTTCAATCAAAATTGATGAGCCTTTACAAGGGTCTGAAGAATGTAGGCTCATTATCATTATGTGAATACAGGATCAGATACAGAGCACACAGTATTTGCTGCAGGTGAGTGTGAATCCCTGTTCTGAAACTTTCTCTAAGACTAGTGAAGAACTGAAGGAGAACTGAATGTATATATGTGTGTATGTGTGTATGTATGCATGTACATATTTTAACTTGATTCTGTATAAAAAGTCAATATCCCTCTTCTTCATAGGTGCTGCACTTGAGTTGCTGTGCAAACTTTCTTTAACAGACTTCACTTTCATTGTTCCTTACAAACCAGGGTGGGAGGGAAGAGTGTGCAAAATATGACACTGAAATATTGAAAGATCATCAGAGCAAGTGGATTTTCTGTTAGTTTGTGGTTGGAGGTTTAAAACAAACTCCCTGTGTAATGGCTGTGAACACCTTGTTTTGTGTTCAGTGTACCTTTGAGGGTGGAACAGGGAAGGAAGTAACAATGACAAGAGGTTCTTTTGTAAGAAATGTTTTGTGGTTTTTAACACAAATATAGTGAGCCTACTTTGGGGTAGCCTTTATTGAAAGAGTCATCTTTCAAATGGCTCAACAGTTCAACTCACCCTAAGGAAGCATGTAATTTGACTTTCAGCTCCTCTGTGGTGGTTGAGTGCATCTCTTCCTGAACATGGGCAAAATTTCTTGGCAATGAGCTGCTGGTTACTTGCTGATTGGGAAGATCCATTGTTAGGAAGAAATTCCATCTTGCTTGGCCTTGCTTGGCCTCAACCTAGTAGTGACAAAGGAGAGAAGCAGTTCTCCAAACTGAGCGATGATGTGACAGGATAGAGACCGTGCATCTGGCCTGGCAGTCAGTTATGCTAAGCAGAATAATTCTGGGCTGTGCATGTGACTGATAGCAGAATGATTCTGATTATTTTTATTAGACAATTTCCCACTGATAGACTTAAACTTTGAATTATTATGTTCCCACAGTGTACAAATGGAAAGACGTACCATTTTTTATGTTGTTTGGTTATGTAGCAAATGTTTGCAATCAATTTTTTAAGATGAAACAAATACTTGTGGATGCTTGTGTGTAGTAACTTGGCATTTGGTTTGATAGTAAAGTTCACTTGTGAATAAAAACTCCCACGATTCTTAACAAAATAAGGAAACTTTATAAGGAAATGAAAACACTCAGGCAACTCCTGACATTGATTAATCTGACCCAAGGGATGCAAGTTTCACAGGTGGAAGCTGTCTCATTACAGCCCAGTCAGACTCCCCTCTTACCACTTCAAAAACTTCATTCCCTCTGGCAGAGGCAGAGTTTACTTTTCTTCAAACTTTTCCACCTGTTGCCTGGTGCATTGTTTCTCTCAGGCATCTGCTCCCAGAGAAGAAGCTGTCCACCCAGTCTGGCACAAGAGGGTTGAGTAATTGGCCTTAATGACACGCATGCTGGGACTGATGACCCCATGGGAGGCATCCACTTTCTGAGTCCCCTGAGAGGGGAGTCAGGAGGGTTTTAATGAGTCCCTGAGCTGTGGTTCACTTTCTATCAAGTGACATGCTAAATTGTAATTAAAAAGTTAACGTTGAACACCTGCAAATCATAATTAGTCAATTCCCTGTCTTGAGGGTGGCTGATGTGGTAGCTAGTTGCATATTAATGAACTGTTTGATTCTTTGTGATCATGAAAGTTGTATGTTCATATCTCAAATTAAAAATTCACTGCCCCTGAGTTGATCCTGGGTCACAGTAACTATGTAAAACAGTGTAGGACTCCCCGGACATTACCCAGAGCACAGCCCTTCAGAAGAGTAAGAGTCTGCCCTGTCCTCCTGCGGGAGGCTGGTGCGTTAGAACTACCGCCCTCGCAGTCATCAGTCCAACGTGTGACCCACCATACCATCAAGGCTCCTCATAGGAATGCATAAAAAATTAAATAACCTATATAGGTAATGATGATCATATATTCTAAACATTATATATACCAATTCTTATGTAATGTCCTTATACCTTATACCTTACACTACCTAACATTTTATTAGGTTATGTCACAAGTAAAGAAGTATTGGGTTTTTTGTTTATTTTTTGTTTGTTTTAAGTCAGAGTTGTATTTTATTTTATTTGTTTTGTAAAATTTAATTTATTTTTTAAATGAATCATTTTATTGGGGGCTTATACAACTCCCATCACAATCCATACAAGCATCAATTGTATGCAGGCCACACTTACACACTTATTGCCATCATCACTCTCAAAACATCCTCCCTCCCTCCAGGCCCCCAGTATCAGCTCCCTATATTTCCCTTCCTACCCCTCTCCCATTAAACCTTTAGTAATTTACAAATTGTTATTATTTTCATACTGTACACTGTCCAATGTGTCCCAACATTTGCTTCCCTGCTGTCTGTGTCCCAGAGAGGAGGCTACATGTAAATCCCTTTAGTTGGTTCTCCCTTTCTATTCCTCCATCCCTCCACCCTCCTGGTATCACCACTCCTATTACTAGTCTTGATGGATCACCTATCCTAAATTTCCCATGTTTCTAACTTCACTGTACATCTCCTGGTCTAGCTGGATTTATGTGGTGGGATTGGGGTCATGATAGTGGGTGGGAGGCAGCATTTGGGAACTAGAGGAAGTTTGCATATTTCATTGCTACTAGCCTCTATCTTAACTGGTTCATCTCCTCCTTGTTACCCCTCTGCAAGAGGATGTCACCTCACCTATTAATGGGCTTTGGGTCCCAAATATGTCCCCTCCCTCATTAATAATAATATAATTTTAGCTCTTTGATGCCTGACACCAGATCCCTTCACCACCTCATGATCACACAGGCTGGTGTGCTTCTTCCGTGTGGGCTTTATTGCTTCTGAGCTGAATGGCCGTTTGTTTACTCAAGCCTTTAAGACCCCAGATATTATATCTTTTGGTAGCCGGGCACAATCAGCTTTCTTCACCACATTAGCTTATGCACACATTTGTCTTCAGTGATCATATCAGGAGAGTGAGCACACAATGTCATGCTTTAGTTCTTGAAGCCTGATATCTAATCCCTTTGACACCTTGTGATTCCACAAACTGGTGTTCTTCCATGTGGGCTTTGTTGCTTCTAAGCTAGATGGCTGCTTGTTTACTTTCAATCCTTTAAGACCCCAGATGCTCCATCTTTTGATAGCCTGGCACCATCAGCTTTCTTCACCACCTTTGCTTATGCACACATTTGTCTTCAGTGATCGTGTCAGAAAGGTGAGCATCTTGGAATGCCAATTTAATGGAACAAAGTATTTCTGCACCAAGGAAGTACTTGAGTGGAGGTCCAATGCCCAACTGCTGTCCTACTACTAACCCTATAAGTATGCATGTTAATCTCTTTCCCCATCATCACTTATAAATATATGCCCCTATGTACATACCGTATTTGAACCTCTATAAATGCCCCTTATCCCCCAGATCCTTCCTCTATTTCCATTTGCTTCCCTCTTGTACCACTATCATGCTCAATCTCCATCTGGGTTTCAGTATTTTCTCTCTGTTACATTAGTCTTAACCAATCCCTTTCGGCCTTCTCTCACCCACCTTGTCACTGATTTTGTATCAATTGTTATTCCCTTTTTCCTGGGCTGGTCGACATCACCACCTTTCCCTCACCTCCCCCTCTTCCATGTCCCTTACCCTGGAGCCATCAATCCTGTCATTTTTGCCTCCAAACTCTTTGTCTAGCCTAACTTGTCTAGATAGACCTGCAGATGTAACAATATGTACAAAAAAAGACCTCCTAAAATGAAGCAACTGAAGCAAATAAAACAATGATAACAACAGCAAGAAAACCCCTCAATGTGCTATACATATATGTAAAAGAATAATAAAAATAATAGCAATACAAAAACCTGTATAAAGTTCAAGGTCTATAGTTGACCTCCTAGAGTGACCTCAGGTTGAGTCGGATGGGGTGCCATACCCTGGCCCCAAAGTATATCCTTGGCACTCCATCTGTGTCAATATGGTAAAATAAGTATTTGTGTCCTTAGGAACTTTAAAATTTTTAATCTGTGCATTGTTGGCACCTAAACCATGATAATTTCAATTATATCACTTTTTCCTGTTCACAGTATTTTCCCTCCTTTAAACTGTAAGAGTTTGGGTCTGATTTGCCAGCCAAGATATTTGGCCAAGTCTTAAGATCGTATGTGGTAAGATTGTTCTCAATCCCAAAGACATTGCGGACCTTCAGTATAAAGGCTGGAATTGAATCTAGCTCACAGGCTTAGTTATCTTACTATCCATGATGGGTCCTTAGCTATTTCTTTTTTTTTTTTTGTCCTTAGCTATTTCTGCATGTTCTGGTTCAAGTACAGCCAACCCACGTGTGCACTCCCCAGCACCAAGGTACTTATTGCTCACATCCATAAGTTTGACTAGGATTCCAGTCCCTACATACACAGACTTAGTAAAAACAAAATGCATTTAAACATGGCTGTGGGCAAATTCTCTTAGGAACATGCTTGCTTCATCTTGTGAAGAGACCTTGCAAAAACAGCCCTATGAAACCAGCGACTTCTGAAAAGATCCGCCAGGCCAGCGAAATTCAAGGTTGACAGTTCCATCAAAAAGGTTATAGTGACTCTTTAGGGGTTTTCAAAAGGGTCACATTGACAGATTTTCTCAAAGACGCAGGATAATCACAGTGACATGTTAGGGAAACGTTTTAAGAGCATTCTAAGAGCAGTGGTTGGGAATATTACGATGAAAGATTCTCATTTTCAATCATGAAAAGGCACCGGCTCCTTCATTCTGCGAAGTCAAGGATGACAAGAATTTCTTTGGCAATCTGACCACATCAACCCTACAATCACTCCTCTTGGCCTTCTTTGTGTTCCCAAACCTCAAACACATTGTAAAGTCAAACTATTTGAGACCCCGGAGGATGCAGAAAACACCACTTCCACATGGTAGAAAGTGAAGCATACAGCATTCTTCAGGGAAGGCTTAAAGAGGTAGAAACACTGTCTTCAGAAATCATAACCCCAGGTGATGAATATATGTTTTAAAATAATCTCACATTTTAATATTGTTGTTTAGTAAAGGTTTCTATGATTTACAGTTTGACTTACCTTCTTGTACGATGTTGTGTTCTACAATAATATATTGCATAACTGTCAAAATACTATATACAATAATATATTACATATCTGTATATGACCCCTTCGTGTACTCAGGAGATAACCTACAGAAGGCAGTTGGATCCAATCCAATGATTTTGTAGAAGAGAAGATCTGGCAATCATCCTTCATAAAAGATTGCAGCCTAGGAAACTTATGGGTTATGATTGACTTGAACACAAAGTAATGGGAAATAATGTTATTGCATAAAAGATGTTGATATGACTGTATATTATATATGCTATAATGTGTAGCATCAAAATAAATATATTACATATATTTGGAAAATGCAGAAATAGAACAAAAATGTTTAAACACTAGAATATACATAATTACAAATGATCCTGTTTTGTAGAGATCCCAAGTAAATCAAACTCATTCACTCAATTCTGAATCACAGTGATCCTATAAAAGATTTGAAAGACTGTAAATCTTTAAAGAAGCAGAAAGCCCTATCATTCGCAGCCCAGCACATAACTCCACATAACACTGCTAGGGAAAACCCCCATACAAATATCATTGAGGATTAATTAATAATAAAAGACAACTCACTATTTTCAAGGGGATGCTAGAATGATTTCTATATTGCGTGCCATTGTGTAAAGTGTTGCAATGAACACTGGTCAACATGTGACTATTTGAGCCACTATTCTTGATGTTTGGGGTCTCAAACTAGGACTGGGATTACTGAGTCAGAGGAAGGGCTCTAAAATACCCATGGGAAGATTCCATCCTATTTGGTTCCATTTTTCATGATCATTTTGAGACCCTTTAAAACGGCAGTTCTAAGAAGCTCTGGTGACAACAACTGAATGCTTGGCGGTTACCCTCGAGCTTGGTGGTACAAACCCACCCAGCATCGCGGCCAAGGCAGACCTGGAGATCTGCTTCCATGAAGGTTCCAGCTTGGCAAGCCCAAAGGTGGTTCTACTCCACCATGGAGACTCTGTAAGGTAAATGTGACCTGATGGCACCCAGTACCTACCGCTCTGTATTTGTGGGAGCCGCTGATTGTCATCTACAGTATACAAAGTGGAAAAGATCACGTCTCTCTTGGATGGAGAGTCCACTGGAATTCCTTGTCCCTCATTGAACAGATGAGAGAGCAGGAAGTCAGCGCTTTAAAGGACAGATCAAGGGTAATGGGAGTCATCCTGACTTTGAAACCAACATGTGCAGTCTCAAACTGCAGCATATTTACCTTCTGTGCCCTGACCTTGGACAAATCACATTTTCTTTCTAGACTTCAGTTTGCAGTATCCTCAAATGAAAAATATGACTGTGAGAACTGTGATATCAAGAACTCTGTGCCTTTTCTCCCTGAGATTCTCAATCATTCTGCTTTTGACAAGGTGCAGCCTTAACCCATACCTCCCTCTTTGGATTAGTGACAACACTTAAAGATCCCTTCTCTGGCAGATTTCTGTCTTACAAGTTCAGTCTTTCAGTGTTATTCTAATAGCTCCTTGGCTCCATGGTAGGTTTCTTGACCACCATTGACTTCTTCTCTGAAGGTTTGAGGAGCTTACTCTTTCTGGGTCTCAGTTTATCCTGTATGGTCAATAACAGTAACAAGGAGTCCTGAAAGTTCACTAGCTAAGTGCTCAGCTGCTAAACAAAAGGCGACTAGGTTCGAATCGACCCAGTTTCTCCATTGGAGAAAGACCTGGCGATATGATTCTGCCAAGATGAAGCCTAGCAAACTATGGGGAGGCTCTACTGTCACACAATATTGGACAGTCAGATTCAACTCACTGGCACCAGCAACAGCACCAGGAATGGGTCCACTCACCTAGGGTCATATGAATTATTAGATGCAGAGGTATAAAGGGGAGCTTCTGCCACATAGCAAATGTTATAAAAAGGACTGTTCTTGTCAGATGTCCTTCATGGTGACTCCAAGCACTACAAAGTCAGACCACTGTGATGCCCAGAGCTCATAGACTGATTTTAGGAGGTAGATGACCAAGTCTTTCTCCCTAGTCTATTTGAGGCTGGGAACTCTGATGAAATATGTCCACCGTGCAGAGCAGAACCATATGCTCCTCTACCGTGTTCCTTCCTTATGATAAGTTGGGGATGAGATCACTCTGCAACTTGTTCATTGTTTCATTTGATTTTCATGGTGCTTATTGTTTGTTATGTTTGAGAACCTATATAACAATAACTCTGTGTGTTAATATTGAATCTAACTCATAATAACCATACAGGATAAGCTGGAAAAGACCGATGAATTTTCAAATTCTAACATCTTTTTTTGTGGGCATCACTGCCCTCTGGTAGTTGTGGGAGCTACCCAGTGCTGCTCCTGAGAGCCGCCACTGGATTAGAACCACCAAGCCTGCGGGCCGCAGTCCCACACTCAACCACTTATGCCACCGGGGCTCAGCCCAAATTCTAACATCTTTAGGAAAGTTGACCACACTTCCTTCTGGTAGGTGCCAAGCTTAACCTTTGCTGCAGTAGTCCTTCACCATTCAATCATTGTTATGTGTATGCGTTAGTCCAGGTAGACTAGAGAAACAAATTCATGGACACAAATATATGTATAACAACGAGGTTTATATAGAAGAGCAATTGAATATTGAGAAAACATCATAGCCCAGGCCATATCAAGTCCGATACAAGACCATAAGTCCAATACCATACTATAAATTCTTCTTCAGTATTACAAAGCACATGCAATAAAGCTGAATGCAGGAAGATCACAGGCCAATGGGCGGGAAGTCTTGTGGATGCAGTGGCGTGGCAAGCATCTCATGGTTGGCAGGGATCTCCACGTGGTTCCTCCAGGTCAGGGCACTAGAGCATTCCAAGTGTCTTGTCAGCTGCACGTCTCCCAGGGAGCGAGTGTGGGCCCCACCTCAAGCAAGCTATTTATCTCCTTAGTGTCTCCAAATGAGGTCTCCAGCAGCCAACTGATTGGGTAAAGCCCATCCCTTTGTTCTTACTCCTCTCAAATTGACAACCGATTGTGTATCGATCACAGTACACAATTCAGTAACAGTGTTTGCATTCAAGTGGGTAAACATTCTCACCAGCTTCTCTGAATGGATCCTCAACTATTAACAAACCTCATGCTCCCTACACTGTCTGTCTACTCTTTTGAGTGGCCACTGTTCCTTTTATTCCATAGAGCTAGATCTTCTATGAGAATAACACTCAGCACAGACACTCTTAACTAGCTATGCCGTACTATTATGGATTTCAAAAAGGCTTAAGGGAATATTTTGTTTGATTTCTAGATGATTTATTGTTTGTCCCTTTATTTTGTTTATTCTTGAAATTTTTGTGATTTAGGTGAGGTTTTACATTTCAGATCAACATTCTTTTAAAACTTAAACAACTCACTGAACTTTCAAGTGTCTTGCTATTTAGAACCATTTGTGGGATGCTTGAGTTTCAGGTTTAAAAATCATCATTCCAAGAAGGCATGAAAATCTAATTGTTTGGGTTTGTTTGTTTTTTTTTGGGGGGGGGCATCACTGCCTCTGGTGGTCATGGGCGCTACCCAGTGCCGCTCCTGAGAGCCGCCGCTGGATTTGAACTGCCAAGCCCGTGGGTTACAGTCCTGCACTCAACCACTTAAGCCACCGGGGCTCAGCCCTAATTGTTTGTTTCTGGAATCATAGATCACCAGGCCCTTCTTCATAGCTTTTATAGGCTGAACGTCATTCTGGCACCTGTACAGCACCATAGCAACATGTTAGCCTTCCGTGACAAACAGATACTGGCTGCATATGTGTTGCATTGACCAGGATCCATCCCAGTCCTCCTGCAAAGATGGTGCAAGTTTTACCACTGAGCTGCCACGGCCTCCCCAGAACACACTAGTTACTCAGCAGTTGCAAGAGCCTGAGAGTGGTGCAATAATAGGCAGACAGATCCAGAACACAGAGAAAAGAGCCCATAAAAAAAGCAGCTGCCTACAGACAACTGAATT
The DNA here is from genome assembly GCA_004026705.1 of Nesogale talazaci. Classification (NCBI taxonomy): domain Eukaryota; kingdom Metazoa; phylum Chordata; class Mammalia; order Afrosoricida; family Tenrecidae; genus Nesogale; species Nesogale talazaci. The sequence goes on from PVJH01010026.1 coordinate 38,725, forward strand.
TTAATAAAGATTTGAGACATTAAATGATTTTATCTTCAACAAATGATGCTAGCTAAATTGCATCTCTGTTTGCAGAACATTGAAACAGGACACATAGATCATGCCACAAGGAAAAATCAACTCGGGATGGGAGAAAGACCGAAGAGAGAACTCTAGAACTACAATTATCATCAGCAAGGGGATGGCGTGGTGGGGAGGGGCAAGGCGGAGAGAACAGGTCACATGTAAGTGTCCTAAAGCAAACGAGCAAATACACATAACCAAATGTAGTATAAAATACACACACAACAGAAGATAAACTACAGGCTTGGAGCCACCTTAATACAATATTCAGGATCATCGAATAAGGAAAAATTGGAACCACACACAATTGGGGGAAATTTTGGCCATGATATTTCACACAAACGGTTAATCTCAAAAAGCTATAGAAAATTTCAGCATATGGACAGCTGTCCCTACCCCCTGAAGAACTTACTTTAGAGGACAACACTGAAGCTGCAGCTCCAGGAGAAGGACACGTTTGACCAGAGCACAAGAGAGCAAATGAAGGGGGAGAAGAGAGAGTGGAGCGAATCCTGACCCACCAAGTCTGGTGGACAACATCCCCACTCAGAGCCACCAATGCGCAGAGAGGACCATATGGCAGGCCCCACTATGAGACACGACATCCCTCATTGAACCCGTGACCCTACTGGGGACAACAAGGGAGACACGGTGTCCGGATTGCACCCTGTCTGATCCATCACACTGAGACAAAGCACGAAGGACAGAGGCAGAGCAGCTGGGGGGAGCAGAGAAGGGAGGTCCCGAGGGAGTGTCGAGGATGGACTTTGGGGCCAGGGCATGGCACCCCATCTCACTTGACTGGAGGACACTCCTAGGGATCAATAAACAGATGTTGAACTTTTACAGTTTTTCTTTTATTATTATTATTTATATAGTTTTTAGGACATTACTTTTTGTTGTTGTTTTGTTTTCTTTTGTCACTCTGTCTTGCTATGTCTTGTTTTCTGTGTGTGCATATTATTATCACTGCAGCTCTACCTAGATAATATAGACTGGGTGAACAGTCTGAAGGAGAAAACGGTGACAAGGGGACTGATGGTTCCGGGGAACCTGGGAGAGCGGAAGGTGAGGGAAAGGAGGTGGTGTTGACCAACCCAAAGATAAGGGAATAACAAGTGATCCAAAATTAGTGGCAAGGAGGGTGTAAGGGGCCTGGTGGGGATTGATCCAGGCTAAGGTAACTGAGAGAAATTACTGAAATCCAAAAGACGGCTGAGTATGCTATTGGAACAAGAAGAAAGTAAAATGAAATAGAGGGAAGAAATGGGCAAAGGACATTTATAGAGGTCTAAATACAGGCATGTACATAGGTAAATATATTTATATATGATAATGGGAAAATAGATCTACATGCATATATTTATAGCTTTAGTATTAAGGCAGCAGATAGACATTGAGCCTCCACTCAAATACTTCTTCAATACAAGAACTCTGTTCCACTAAATCCGCATTCCATGATGCTCACCTTCTCAACATGATCACTGAAGACCAACGTGTGCATTAGCAAATGTGGTGAAGAAAGCTGATGGTGCCCGGCTATCAAAAGACATAGCATCTGAGGTCTTAAAGACTCAAAGGTAAACAAGCAGCCATCTAGCTCAGAAACAACAAAGCACACATAGAAGAAGAACACCAGCCTGTGTGACCACGAGCTGTCAAAATGATCAGGTATCTTGCATCAAAGAAAAAAATTATATCATTGTAAATGAGAGGGAGTACAGATTGGAACCCAAAGTCCATCTGTAGGCAATGAGACATCTTACAGAAGCGTCTCAGGGAGGAGACTAGTCAGTAAGCGTTCAGTATAGCAATGATGAAACAAACAGCTTTCCACTAATTCTTCAAAGCTTCTCCACCCCCACCACTATCATGATGCCAATTCTAGCTTTCAAAATCAACTAGACAAGAGTATGTACATTGGTATAGATAGGAACCGGAAACGTAGGGAATCCAGAACAGATGATCCCTTCAGGAGCAGTGGGGAGACTGAAAATACGAGGAGGGTGGAGGGAAGGTGGGGTAGAAAGGGATAACCAGTTATAATGATCTACATATAACCTCCTCTCTGTGGTACGGACAACAGGGAATCTGTGAAGGGAGATATTGGAAATTGTAGGATAGGAAGAAACGATAATTTATAAATTATCAAGGGTTCATCAGGGAGGGAGGAAAAGGAAAGGAGGGGGAAACGAGGAGCTGATACCAAGGGCTTAAGTAGAAACCAAATGTTTTGAGGATGCTGAGGGCAAGAAATGTACAAATGTGCTTGACAAACAATGGATGGATGTATAGATTGTGTTAACAGTTGTGTAAGCCCCCAATAAAATGAATTAAAACAAAAACAACAAAAAGAAAACTTTAGCATTTGAACAAGACAAAGATGAATAATCTAAATGAAAAATCAAGAGAGGACGTGGAATAGACAAACCACCAAGGATGACACTCAGGTGGCCAACAAACACATGCAGAACTTCTGAACATCTCCGGTCATTGTAGAACTATAAATCAAGTTAAATGATGAGATACGACTTCTCCCCAGACTTGTTCACAAAATTAAAAGAAAAACAAGCAAACAGAGCAGAGCAGCTTCTGGCAATGATGTGGAGAGACTGGAATCCTCTCACAGTGCTGGAGGGCCTGGAAAACTACAAGCACTGAATAAGCAGATTGACTGAAGAAAATGGGAACAGAAATACCATGTGACCCAGCAATCTCTTATTTGGTGTTTACCCTAAAGAAATAAGGAACACAATTGGATCAGATAGACGTATACTAATTGTTAGCACAGTTAACACAACCTGTGCAGTCCCAATAATTTGGTGTATTCAGAACAGGGACAAGCTTAGGAAGCAAAGCCCATTCGTGATAACCAACGATGAAGTGAGAAAGAGGGAAAGGAAGATCCAATACTTAGTGGACTAGGGGATAGGGTCATGTTGAGGATCAAAGAGAATCATGATATATTTAATGCCATTGAACTGTACCTCTGAACATGGTGGAGATGACCAGTGCTTTGTTACACAAAGATTTACCACACTGTGAAAAAGGAAAATATATACAATAAAATACAGATACACTCACACCAGTGTGTCCTTAAAAAATAAGGGTTCATGATGACTACCAGTAATTTCATCTTTATAAAAATTATGTATGTAAAATATTCTAATATAAGTAATCACAATCCTTAACTTCTAGAATACTATGATATAATTTTAAAAACCAAATTAAGTAATGTTTTAGTACCTTATTAATTTTTCTTTAATGTTTAATGTATGTAAGTAAATACTGTAAAAGCACCAAATTTTACTTGAGTTGAGAGGAAGCAATTAGGTTAGTGTTATATTGTTCATATGTTGTCAAGGTAGAGGTCAATGGTAGTTAATACATTGATACTGTGAGCAGTCTATTAAAACTACACTGTAATGTATCATTTGAAATCTGTGATAGAATTAATATTCAACCTCCACAGGAATGGATAAAATGTACAAACATTTTTGTTTAACACAGGAAAAGATAGAGACATAATAAATTCAGCAGATATTATGTCAATCACACAAATAAATTGGTAATTTCAATCTCAGATTAACCCATTATAACATTAAACCTCTTGATCCATTAAACTTATTCATGCAGTCAAACTTCAAATAATGCGTGATAATATTAAGTTGCGTGCTTTTCAAGCAATATAATGAAAAAAGAAGATGGAAATAGAGGAGAAGCAAACATTGATGCATTGTATAGTTGCCAAAAGAGAAGGTAGCATGGCAATATGAATGCCACATGAAGTCCCTGTCAGGTAAAATCGGGGCATTACTGTTAGAATTGGGATACTTCTTTCTTCCTGAGCAAATTTCCAGTATCGATGGTTGATAAATTAAACTTACTGTGCTTGATAATCATATAAACCCATGAAAATATGCATAGTTTCTATACAGCCAAACATACACGTGTATAGTATGATTTTCACTGTGCATCTGGGCCTTGTACGGTACATAAATAAGCAACTGAACATGTGCAAAAATACACTAGTTATTTCTGACAAGAGGAGGGGATTTTATTTTTCTTATCCAGGCAAAGCAGAGCTTGGAGAAACTGGAGTCACTGCTCATGAGAATAAACGGGCTGATGGCTGGATAACTCCCATCACTGAGGGCAGCTGTGTTCAACACCCACAAACTGGGATGAAAAAAAGAGGCTAAAAAAACTTGAAAGGTGATGGAGAGGGTGTAAAAAGACACAAAGGTGCTTGCCAGGATCAGGATGGTTTGGGTGGCCCTGGTCTCAGGGGAGGATCTGGAGGAAATGTTGTTCCTGTGCATGACTTTGACCCGCTGCTTGTGTCTGTACAGGATGAAAACCATGGAGCCACAAGCCCAGAGCATGAGTGTCAAGGACACAGCGTCGGGGAAGGACAACAGTACAGCATACAGAGCATCCGCTGTTTTGTCGTGACGAACAGAAGAGCAATATCCAAAGTCTTTTCTGTCAGTGCTGGTTTTATTACCCCAATGGCTACTTAGGTACATGGGGAATATGACATTAACCAGCATGTGCACGATCCAGCACAGGACTATGGAGAAGCCCATGTAGTGGGGAGCTTTCACCTTGAGGTCTGCCCACCTGGAGTTGCTGGGGCTGATGGTGATGGCCTGGAACATGCTCAAGAGACAGGTGCTGTCGATGGACACACCCCTGCCCACTCTGTGAATATAGAAGATACTTTTGCAGCCAAAATCATTGAGGAAACCCTGCCACCCAAAAGCTAGCATACTCTGGGGGATTCCTTTGGCAAGGTTGACCATGGAGTTGGATACAGCCAGGTGACTGAGAATCAAGTTTATGGACCTTGACCTACATCCAGTGACGTAAAGGAAGATACTATGGTAAAGAAGAGAGAAATTGCCCAGGAAACCAACTGCAGTCTGCAATATTAAAATTAATCCAAATGTCGGATCTCTGGAGTTCATTCTCACAGTTTCTAATGACAGATAGTGGTCTTCGGAGCCAGAGAGTCCTGCATGGGAAGATGAAAGAAGGAGCATATATATCATGTCAACTGAAACTCACTATTCTCTACCTACTGTCAATGCCCACACAGACACCTGGAACAAAAGGTTCTCATTCATGAATAGATTTCTAAGAGTTAAGTAAACAAATATTGGACAGTACTCCTTATGCATGAATGACTGCTATGAAGACCCAGCATATGGCAATATTTTGATTCATCCCCAATCTTAACCACAGGTACTGCCATTATTTATTATGTAGGAAAGGACGATTGAGGCAGAGTGGGTCAGTGGATTGTGTAAGGTAACGTGCTGGTTAAGAGGAGAGTGTGAGCTTGAATCTGGCTCACTAGTTACAAAGATGAGGGGTAAGAACCATGCTCTTCTAGGGAAGTGAAGCATGATGTGGAGGTGGCGGCACCACCTCAAACCTCACAAGACTGACACAGACAGACTGGACAGCGGCTAGACCTGAATGAATGACATGGAGCTTAGGTACCACAGTCCTCAAAATGATCACCAATTCTCATACCAGCTGTCCTTCCCATTGTCTTTTCTATTTATCTGCTTGATTTCACTTTGCATCGCGATGACCACACCAAACCCAGGGGACATGCTCACAGCTTTGAGGTGTCTCAGGAAAGTGAAAGTCACTACTTGAGACACCATGGAGAAACACATAGGCAGAGACCCCCTTCTTTGAGGCTGAACAGTCTCAGCTGCTCTATCCCCTCTCAGTCTCTTAGGCTCGCCCCCTCCTGGTGTTTCAGGACCGTCTCTTCTCAGATCTCTACATAAGAGGCTGCCTCTACCCTCCCGTTCTGTGTCACAAAGCTAGTGTCCCTAACTATGAGCTCCCTTTCTTCTCCTATAAAGAGTTACAGCCTCAGAAACCCAGAAGGGGAGTTCTAATTTGTTCCCAGGGCCACATTACGAATCAGAATTGATGATGACGGTGATTTTCAGGTTCTGAGGAAGACCACTGAGCCAGCAAGCCTGTTCCTCCCCACCACCCACCCACGCACATGCTCAACCACCTTGCTCTTTGGTTCAGCATGACCTCTTCATCTGCCTTTCTAGGGGAGTGGGTGGCAAAAAGCCCATCTCATCTATCTCATATTGGTTTTCTGATTCTGCTGCTGGAGTTAGCCACATTGGACACTGCTTCTCATCCTCTCTAGTGTGAGAGCTCCCTCTGGAACCTGGCCTACGTTCCATACAACTTATTAGCAGTGGCCACATGCATAAGATTAGAGAGTGCCTTATTTCCAAGATCAGTAAATTGACCTTTCCCCTAGGAGGATCACCTGTACCTTATTTACTCAGTACCATGGAATAATCACGTTACACACCATGGTATGAAAAGCCATATAAAAGTAATTGTTTGCACCAGACTAAGTGTTATCTTCCAGTAAACCAGGACTGCATTTAGCCTTCCTTGTTTCAACCTTCCTAATCTTATTTTGATTGTAACCAATATCCACAGCTCTGTTAAAATTTACTGTTAGCCAATATTAATTTTGAATAAAGCATTAAGGAATTCAGTAAGACACAATCACTGCTGACAGTAGAAGCATACAGAAACCCACCTTATGAGCAGACATGGCTTAGTGAATCCTACTTTGACTAGGCATGAGGGTGGACAAAGAACAGAACATTTCCTTTAATGTCATAAACAAAATACACAGGCATCTAGGGCAAGAATTCATGAATAATGTCATATCATGCCCTAAACTCAGACCTATGAAGGAAGAGTGATGGGAAGTAGAAAGTAAACCGTACTCTCACTCCACACCGTTTATCAATTGATTGATACTTAAATTAAGAACATGCATTGTCACTGAAGGGAGATTTGTAAAAGATATTATCATACAGAGTGCATGTGAAACAATCTATAAGGCCTGGCACCTTATGCATTCCATGAATTGGAATGGCTAATTTTTTCATTAATCCAGCAAATTTTAGGGACAAAAAAAAGCACAAGATGAATATGAGCTTGGAAGCTGCAATATAATGCATATTGTTACCCTTTTACTTTTCTTCTCAGCACTGCTTTCCTAACTTCAACAAGGAAAATTGCCTCCCCATCATCAATAGCGTGAATGTTTAGAGGAGAGACCTGGGTTCCATCAGTGCATTCCACACAGGAAAAGAAATGGGATTCCAGCAGCAACCGCTGGATGTACTGCTTCCAGAGAGCATTCCCTGATTCCCATTGACCATCCCTGCTCTGTCTCCCAAGTGTAGACACATTGCGGGCACAGGCCCAGTCATGCTGACAACTCTCACACATCCTAAACAACCCACTCAACCTCAGGTGTTTCAAAACAAGTCTTTAAATTCGCTGAATCTCAAATCCAATGCATCACTACAAGACACTTAAAAACTGACACTAAGAACCATCAGGGACTGAGGGAGAGAGGCCATGGACTCATCACTCTGTTCCCATTCAGCTCAAGGTCAGGCTTGATTCTAATCCCTCAGTCACTCTGGACCACTTTGAAGTCCAAGAGAGCTTCTTTACCAAATACAATCCTTTCCTGAAATCCTCACACTCCCTTCTGTACAGATTGTGCCTCTCAGATTAAAATAGAAAACACTCACCCGACACTTTCCTGCTGCCCAGACAGGGTGACGGTCATGGCATCCAGGCCAAGTGCGCGAGGGAAGCAGGCAGATGCTGACTTCCAAGTATTTGAGCCTGTGTTCTCCCTTCCCCACAGAGCAGGGAGATGACAGTAAAAGCCTGGGGAGATGAGAACACGTTTGGAACACAGTTCCCCATTTGCTAACTGCCAAAGCTAATTAGATGACATTAGTAAACGTCTCTAGAGAGAGCATGGAAGTGTTTCGGAGTCTAATGACAGATGTGCTCAACACTAGAGGGAGCAGGAAAGGCTGGACTGGCATGTGGGAAACAGATTCTCTGTTGCCTGAATTCACTTTCACAAAATCTCTCCCCATCTTCACAGGGTGACCATCGTCAATGTTCTCAAAACAGATATGTTATCAGAAAAAAAATTTTTGAAGAAAACTTTTCAGCGAGATGTAGATATATACAAAACCATGGCGATAATTGACTCACAAAATCGCTGAACTCACATAACTCAATGCCAAAGAAACAGACATTTGTAAGAAGATATTTTTTCCAAATATTACTGATGCTCTCTTGCAGTGTTAGGAGGCCATAACATGAAAGGAGACCTTAGGAGTCTCTCCAGATAAAAGTCCAGGATTTGATGGTTACAGAAGCACATTCTGCAATGCTTATCATGAATAGTGTTGCTGTAATGCTAGAAGTTAAGCAGCAGAACGATGCTCAGAAATTTTTAGGTCACTGTTTGAATCAGCTGAAAAAGGACATGGACGAGCTTAAGAGCGCTGGCCAGAGAGTCCGGAAGATGGCCGATGAACATTCAGGGCCTCAGGTGCTGGCTGCTCACACTGCCCCCAAAGACTTTGCTCATCCTGTGGGGGCCAATTTTGAGTTGGAGTTGCAGCATTCCACGTTCTGTCAAGCCTGAGGTCAGGTCATTTGCAAGACAGAACTCAACAATTCCTCTCCATCAACTTGCCCCAAGAACAACTGGGAACGTGGTCTCTCCAAGATTCTCTAGGCTTCTTCTTCATAGTGGAGTAACTTCAGTACAAGGGTGGGAGGTGCAGGCATCACAGTTCTGTTGTCATCCACTATGTCAGAAGGCTGCCCAGGGTTCTGATCGTGCACCTGAAATGCTACATGTTGAATGCCTCGGAGGAACTGGTGAAGGATAAGCAGGCAATTTCAAATATTTGAACTTATCACCTCATTGCAATGAAGACACCAAAGTGCCTTTCATCTTGGACAGCCATGCACACACTGGGGAACATCAAAATCTAAACCTTTCTCAAGACATCATTTCTGGAACTGCCAACTCATGAGATGACTCTGAGAAATACGAGGAAAACGACTTGTCCAATGGGTCTCTGAGAGCAGTGGAAGTTCTCCTGTCCGCTGAGAGGAAGAGAAATAATGAGCACTTTCAACAATTACTTCCCAAGGTCTTGGGCTTGTACAAAAAGTCAGACCCCCTGCAACACTCAAAGGAGAAACCAATGAGATAAACAGACTTCCATCTGCAAGAGGTCAGCCTGAATTCCTCCACAGAATTGGCTGCTGCGGACAAGAACCCTGACCCCAAAGTAGAAGCCAAGGAAGCAAAGAGGAAAGCAAAAGAATCCAAGAAATGGCGGTCCCCAGAGTGGAAGCCAAGAGAAATGCGATGGCCTCATCATGCCTACAGGCTCATCAGTATCATCAGCCATCTGGGGAGCTCCACAAAGGCAGGGCACTATGTCAGTGACCTCTGTGACTTTGCAAAGCAGGCTCAGTTCATGTATGATGACCTGCGGGTCTCTCAGAGCCAAGAAGAGAGGGCGTGAGAGGTCAGGCGTCGAGATGGCTACATCTTCTTCTACATGTGCAATGACATCTTCGAATGGATGCTTAGAAAGACAAAGGAATTTCAGACTACAAATGAAGAATGATTGTAAATGAACTGTTTTTGCAGAGACTTGTAGAATGACTTCCCTCTCAACCACTGCCTCTGTGGAAGAAAACTTCTGAACTCTATTCAGACACTGAGACAATGGCTTCTATTAAAAAAAAACACACACAAAAACTGATGCACATTTAGTATGGGAAAATGTTTTCCAAAACTTGGTGTGACACATATTCTTCCATCCTCAGGGAGAGTCCTTCAAATGTTCATCATGACTTGATGCCATTGATTGAATTGGGTTATGAATTCAATTATGTCCCACTGTTGTGTGTGCCAACTTGACTGGGGTATGACTCTCATACTAGGTAAGTCTTCTTCATTTTGCCATTCTATGTCATTAAATTGTGTTCTACATACCAACTTCTAAAATATGACTGAGGAGTGATTGATATCAATTATGTTATTTTGCTACCATACCTGGAAACAGAATTAAATTGTACTTTGGTTTTTTGGCATCACTGCCTCTGGTGGTCGTGAGAGCTACCCAGCGTTAAATTGTACTTTGAAACACACCCTTTTAAGATCTAGAAGACCCAGACCACATTGCTAAAAGGAGGCAGACACTTCGACCCCAGACTTATCAATCCTGGCACTGGACATGGAACACTGAATTCACATCTCTAGCCTCCCCAATGTTGGTCAATAAAGTTCAGCTTATGCTATTTCTGCCATTACTATCACATTCGGGAACCCATTACAAATGCAAATTCTTGGGTCCTATTTCAGACCTGTTGAAAGAAAAAACTGAGTGAGAGCACACTTCTAGACAAACTGATATACCAGACAGTTCTGTTAGACTGGGTTGACGAGAGAAACACATGCAGGGACACTGGTGTGTCAGCAGAGTTTTATATCAAGAAGCAGTGATCAACATCACAGGATAACTCGAGTCCATAAGTCTAATGCGAGTTCAGAGGTGAACCTCCATATCATATCCGTGCAGTCACTAGCCATGATGCCGATGCAAGATCACAGGCTGTGGCGTGAAAAGCCCTGTGGCTCCAATGGCCACGGACACATCTTCAGGCCTCTGGCATGAACCCTGGTCAGACAGAAGGAAGGTGTTGGCAGAGAGCAAAGTGGGGGAGGTAATGGGGGCAATTCCAAGGACCTACTTTTTGGGAGGCCACAATCACAAGAAGGCTGTAATCCTATGGAAGTGTTTGATACCACCCCTACACCTTTGTATTTCTTGCAGTTGACACAAAATTATGCGACTACCAATGTAACCTTGTGGTAAGTAGAAAAATAATCAAAGATATCAAGAATTTCATCTCATCACTTGAATCCCCAGTCAATGCCCATAGAAGCACCAGTGAAGAAATCTCTTAAAAATCTTGAAGAGTAGGGGTGTCGCTTTGTAGACTTAGGTGTGCCAGTCCCAAGCACTAGCATTTCCAAACATCTTGTGTGCATGTGAAAGTTGGAAAATGAATAAGGAAGATGGAAGAAGAATTTATGCTTTTGAATTATGGTACTGGTGAAGAATATTGAAAGCATCACCACTGTCAGAAGAACCAACACAATCATCCAGTAAGAAGTTCAGCCAGGATGCTCCTTACAAGGCAGGATGCTGCACTTCATCTCACATCATTTGGACTTGTTATCAAGAGACAGTAGTCTGTTGAAAAGGACATCATACCATACATGGGAAAGGAGAGAGTCATCAAAACGAGAGGAAGACCTTCAAGGAGGTGGTTAACACAGTGGCAGTAACAATGGGCTCATACAGGACATCTGTGAAACCAGACAGGCCTGGCTGTGCTTCACCCTGCTGTGTACAAGGTCACCATGAATCCTTGACACCAGGACAGCCACTTAGAACAACATGCTAGGAGCAAGACTTGGGCCTTTGCATTTTTAGTGAAGGTTGACATGGTACTCTAGATCTCCATCAATAGTTCTATAAACATCTTTTAGAGAAATTATACTCCAATATGAACCTTTAGGGGAAAAGGTGTTCAGTGAAATTTTGTTTCATGTCTACAATGTAAGAACATGCTCAGTATTTCTTTCCTGGTTGTCCTGCTATCCTTAGGGTTTTAAAAGATAGGAGTATGTTTATTATTATTTTTGTTGATAATACATACAGCAAAACATACCTTACTCAACAGTTTCTACACAAGCAATCCTTTTTTATTTTTATTAAAAGATTGGGGGTTCTTACTGCTCTTTTTTAAAATAAATCATTGGGGGAGCTCATACAGTGCTTATCACAAGACATGCATATGTATATTGTGCCAAGCTCTCATCACTCTCACATTTGTTTTCATCTTGAACCCTTGATATCAGCTTTTCAACTTACCCCCTCCATCCCTGTACCCCCTCCCTGATGAGCTCTCGATAAATTATAAATTATTACTATTTGTCTTCTCTTAAAATGCCTGATGTCTCACCTTGCCCACTCCTCTACTGTCTGTCCTCCAGATAGGTCATATGTAGATCATTGTAATCAGTTCCCCCTTTCTACCCCACCTTCTCTCTACCCAGCTGGTATCTCCACTCTCACTACTGGTCCTGTGAGATTCATCTGTCCTGGATTCCCTGTATTTCCAGCTCCCATCTGGACCTGTGTTCCTCTTCCAGCCTAGCTGGATTTGTAATGTAGAATTGAGATCATCTCACTGTACCCTGACTAGCCTTTCTCTTTCCCATGACCCTTATGGAAGGGGATGTCCAATTGCCCACAAATGGGCCTTGGTTCCCACACTGCATCCCCTTTCACTCATAGTGATGTGATTCTTGTTCCTTGATGCTTGATATCTGCCCCCTTGTACCCCTTGTAATCACACAGGCTGGTGCAGTTCTTCCATGTGGGATTTACTGCCTCTGCGTTAGACGGCCACTTGTTTACCTTCAAGCCTGTAAGACCCCAGACACGTTATCATTTGGTAACTGGACACCATCAGCTCTCTCCACCACATTTGCCTATGCACCCATATGTCTCCAGCAATCTTATCAGGAGGTGGGCACACAATTATATGATTTTTCTTTTTTGCTGCCTCATATCTGATTCCTTCCACACCTCCTGGTCACACAAGTTGGTATCTTTCTTCCATAGTAGGCTTTGATCCTCCTGAGATAGATGCCCACTTGTTTACCTTCAAGTCTTTAAGACTCCAGACACCGGGCACCATCAGCTTTCTTCACCACTCTTGCTCATACCCCCACCTGTCTTCAGAAAGTGTCTTGGCAAGGTGTGCACACAGTGATATGGTTATTTCCTGTTTTATGCCTGAGACCTGATTCTTTCAACACTTCATGAGCACACTGGCTGGTGTGCTTCTTCTGTGTGGGCTTGATGGCTTCTCAGTAGATGGCTGCTTGTTTACCTTTAAGCTTTTAAGACCCCAGACACTATCTTTTCATAGCGGGGCACCATCAGCTCTCTTCACCACATTTAATTAGGTACTCATTTGTCTTCAGTAATTGTATCGGACAGGTGAGATCATGGAATGCCAGTTTAATAGAGCAAAGTGTTCTTGCATTGAAGAAGTACTTGAGTGGAGACCCAGGTTCATCTGCTATGTTGGTACTATACCTCTAGATATATGTACATAGATATATTTCCTCTTCATCATAAATAATTCTATTTACATATGTACATGCCTGTATTTAGACCTCTGGAAATGCCCTTTACCTCCTAGTTCTTTCCTCTATTTCCTTTTACTTCCTCCTGTCCCACTATCATGCTCAGCCTTCATTTGTGTTTCAGTACTTCCTCTCAGTTACATTACCCTTGCTTAAGCCCCACCTGCCTCCCACACCCCCTCACCAATGATTTCGGATCATTTGTTGTTCCCCCATCTCTGAGCCTGTCCACACCACCTCTTCCCTCCCCCCACACATACACTCCATGTCCCCCAGGAACTGTCAGTCCCACAGTTTTCTCCTCCCAACTATCCATCCAGGAATGCCTCCTTTTTGATTAGTGCCTTTTTGGGGGCTCAGACCACGTTGCTTCCCCACAATATGACCCCCCCAAAAAAAATGTTCTCGGTCACTGTCTGTTTCAGTAAGGAGATGGGGTGACACATTCTGTTGTTTGCCCAGTCGCCTCTGTGACCTATTAGCTCCTCACTGAGACATCAGGACATTGTTCACTAAGCACCGTGGACAAGCTTGAAGACCAAACCAGCTGTCTTTCTCTTCCTGCCTCTGGCCTGTCTCCAGGTGGGTGTGGCATGCTAGCCTCTCTCCCCAACCTGTTCTCTGCCACACCCACTTCCCAGGAGGGGGTCGGTCTGGCTCTGGTTGGGGCCAGCCCTGTAGTTCTCTCTTTTCATGCATCCTTCTATGTGGCCATGCTGTTCTCATGGTTTGGTACTTCATGGTAGAGTCTGAATGCCCACTCCAGATCCTGTGGAGACAAGAACAGTACTCTACTGTTGGGTGGGTTAGTGCCCTACTCCCTCCATTATCCTTTCACCTTCAAACTCCCTTTTACTCCCTCCCCATCTGCCCTTCCATTACTATGTTGGGACAACATGTACCTCCTTGTACAGTTGGCCTTTCTAATCCCTGGGTCAAGGTTCTGAGATCTTTCCTGATTCCTTCACTAATGGTACTGATGATTTGGTGTTTTACTTCTAGGTCCGTGATCCAACTTGAGTTTGTTCTAGTGCATGGGATGACATAGACATCTTGTTTCATTTTTCTACAAGTGGATTTCCATTGTTTACAGCACCACTTGCTAAACAGGGTGTCACTCTCCCACATGATGCCTTTGGGGTGTTTGTGAAAAATCAGTTGTCTATGTGCTAATGGTTTTATTTCTGGCTTTTCTATTCTTTTCCATTGGTCTGTGTATCTGTCATTATGCCAGTACCACACTGTTTTGATCACTGTGGTTTTGTAGTAGGTGTGAAAATCGGGTAGAGTGAGCCTTCTGATTAAGTCCTTCTTAATGAGATCTCTGCTAATTCTGGGCTTCTTCTCTTTGCATATGAAATTAGTGGTCAGTTTTTCCACTTCTCTGGAGAAGGTTGTTGGTATTTAAATCGGGACAGCATTAAACTTATAAAGTGTCCTGGGTAGGATAGACATCTTTGCTATATTAAGGTTTCCAATTCATGAACAGGGGATATCCCTCCACTTCTGGAAGTTGGTTTTGTTTTCCTGTAGTAGGGTCTTGTAGTTTTCCTTGTACAGGTTCTCTTGGTGGTTTGTTTTTTGGGTTTTTTTTGCTTAGATATATCCCTAGATATTTCAGTTTATTCTTGGCTATTGTGAATGGTACTGCCTTCCTAATCAACTCGCCCATGGTCTTGTGGGAAACCTACAGCAAACAAATCGACTTCTGCTTGTTAATGTTGTATCCTGAAAATTTTTACCAAACATGTGGACAAGGGAGACAAGACTGTGTGGTAGTAGATGATGAGAAATATTGATTTTACAACAGTAAAATGGCAGCAGGAACCTTGATGTCTAAGTGGGCAAAGCACTAGTAACCAAAAGGTGGGTGGTACATGCCCACCAGCTGCTCTGCTGGAGAGAGATTTGGAAGTCTGCTTCTGTAGACTTTCCACTTTGGAGATCCCGTGGAGCAGTTCTAATTTAATGTGGGGAATCTATGAGGTGGCTTCAATTGTTAATGTGAGTTTCAGGAGATAAAGGCATGGGCAAGGCATCTCAGTCTATCACTGCCCACCTTTTTGAAAGGAATCATTTTAAATAGTCCCCAATGTGATGGGAGGGAAATAAGGAGCAACAGAACCACAATTTTAAAAACTCTTCTTACAGGTGCGCTCGAGACTGGTAGAACATCCCTTCACAATACATTATGGCCATTGGTCTTCCTTTGGATCTTGAAATGAACACACCCCCTTGACTCAATTCCAGCCAAACAGACAGAAGGGTAACCATAGCACTAGTGAGGTACACACTTTGTATGGTCTGCCATTTGTGATCAATCATGCGTCTCCAGAAAGATGAGGAGAGAAGATGAAGTGGAAATAGGAAGCACAATAAGGAAGTGGGCTGGGGCAATGTCACGGTGGGAGCATGGATTACAACCAACGAGATGCAACACAATGTGTCTGAATCACTGAAAACTGCTGGGCGGCCCTGTCAACCTTTCTCCCAATTCACAAGTAAAAGTTCACAAGGAAAGGAAACCACTCCTGCCAAAATTTACTCAGGCTAGAAACAAAATCACCTGTGGTTCACAGGTGGCAGGTACTTCATGACAGCCTCAAACTCTCCTTTTAGAGCTTCAAACTTTTCATTCTTTTGGCAGAGTCAAAGTTTTCTTATCCCCAAATGTATTCACCTGTCACATCATGTAATGTCTATATCTCTGGCACCTGCTTCCAGAGAGGAAGTTATTTTTCCTACCAGGTCAAAGATAATTGAATAATTGGTCCTAGTTACTCAGGTCCTAAAGGAGATGAAAGTGGGGCCACCTTCTACTCTCAGAGTCCAGGAGAGTGTTGTCAGAGGACTTTTAATGAGTCCCTGAAAGGATGGCTCCCTTTGTGCCAGGGTAGGTACTGTACTGGCATAAAAAGTGAACTTTCAACATTTGCAGGCATGATTAGTTCATTACCTGCCTTGAGGGTGACCAATTTGGATTCAATACGTATTTATAGGCATTTTTACTATATGTTTCTGTTTCACAAAACTGTTTATATATCACTAAATATAGTGATATTATGTAATTTTACAAATAGATTACACACTAATATAGGTAACAATTATTGCACGTGGTATATATTATTGCTATTGATTATTATACAGCTTGCCCTCGAGATGCCTTTCCTCTTGGTCTTGGACTGAGGCGAGGCGGGGTTCTGACCCAGACATTTGCACTGGATGCCTCACATTCGCACTGCCTTGCTAGCTACAGCATCAACACCTACGTCTTACTCACTGAATAAATTTCATCTGAGATTTAAATATGAGAAGAATTCAGACAGAAAATTACAGATACGATAAGTTAAGAAATATTTGCAAAAGAATTTAGTATTCAGGGTCTTCAAAGGGTCGCGGCTTGGTTTCTAGTTGAGCTGTCAATCACAGGGTCCATGGTTGGAACCCATCGGTCATCGCGCAACCTTTGAAAGATTTGAAGATTTGCAAAGCCCAGGAGCAGCTAATGCCTCTCTGGTAGGGCTACTGTGAGTTACAAATGATTAGATCACAGTGGCTGGTTGGGTGGTTGGTTTGGTGGGGGGGAGGCGTTGGGTACCAGAGACTGTGCAATATATGCAGAGACTACAAATTGGACACTGGAAAGGAAAAACACAATTTCTGAAGAGTACAAAATTTAAAAATCCAAAAGGCACATAGCAAGAAAGATGTGAGGGAGATGTAGAGTGTCAAAAATTAATGGGGTGATCATTGAAACACCATTTTAATATACTTAAAACACTAAATTATACAGTACATGAATGATATGGCATTAATCGATTTTTAAAAGCTTCAGAGAAACAAAATACAGCCTTGTGTATATTCCACCTGAATTTCGAGACCATCTCAAGAATACATCTGTCTTGAATGGTTGAACACTAACGACAGAAGACGTGAAGCACAGTGGGCTGGCCTCAAGAGCACCATACATGAAGGGAGAAAAGGTGATTTAAAAAACACAAGAAGAAAAGATCAACGTGCATGTCATAAGGGACTGTGGAACATGGCTAAAGCAAATGGAAGGAAGGATGAAGTGAAAGAGCAGGGCAGAAATTCCCCAAGGTCCTCTCAAGACGAAGTGTCATCATGAAACGTGTAGAGAATGGGAAGTGGGAAGGCCAGAAGCACACTTGGCCTATCTGAAGAACCAAGACTGCTAGAGGGAGCAGCAGACCCTGTGCACAACCCAAGGGAACACGGCCCAGTCCTGCTCTGTCCTAAGCTTGGCCCACTGTTACAGCCATTGCATCAGTCCATCTCATTCAGGGAAGTCTTCTCTTTCACTGCCCCCTCCTTTACCAAGCATGAGGATCCTCCCCAGAGACTTGTCTCTCCTGACAACATGTCCAAAGTACTAAAGACAACGTCTCACCACCCTTGCCTCTACTTGTTGAGTTTGGTGACCGGGTGACCTCAGTAAGCACTCTTATAAATCCAAGTAACTTTTAGGAGAGAAAGGGGCATTTCAGGCATTGCAGTCTCAGTTCACATTCTCCCTGGAAAGAGTGCAAGGCCATATGATGGGGTTGCTAGGAAAGTTCTTGACTTTAGAGGAGTGTGAAAAATCACATGGAAAAGAACGGCCATTGAGAAGCATCCACAGAGACCAAAGATTTCTGGAGACAAATGAGGGGGAAAGAATAAAAGGGGGATGTGGCATTGGAATAGAATGCACACACTGGAGAGATTCCCCACGCTCGCCAACAAGAGAGCTATATAAACCCGGAATACGATGATTTATTTATATATTTTTTAAAGTGCAGGTGACTTAAGTTATAATGTGATTTTTCTAGCCCTTGACACATGGACCTGCAACACTCTGTAACTGGCAGGCAAAACTGGAACTGTGGTTTGACTTTATTAGAGGCCCAACCTCTGCATCTCATGTGTTCACCTCATTTGTGTCCTCTCCCCATTCAGTCCATTCCCATTCTGTGACCTTTCCATATCAACAACTGCAGGTTGCTGTTGCCGTGGTCTGTCATTGAGTTAGTCCTGACTCTCAGTGACCCTGAGAACAGATTAAGACATCCCCCTGTGAGTTTATAGGCAGTCGATTATACAGGAGCAAATCATCCCATCTTTTCTCTTGAAAGTCGCTGGCTGGGTTCAAACCCACAAACTTCCAGTCAGTAACCAACTGCTTGCAGCTAGAGCTCAGGCCCCCCGCACTGACAGCGACACTTTGAACTGCATCATAGTTGTGTAGACACATGGTAAAACTGCACCCTCCATCCAACCAGTGTCAACTTGAATTTCAACAGCATTTCTCTACTTTCAGGTTGTTGGCATGAAGTGCAACTGTGGTCAGGAGTCCACAGGCATGGCCATCTATCCGGAAGATCCATTCATGTGAGTCATGTGACCCAACCTCGAAAGACAAATTTTGTAGCTGCTTGAGCAACAAGCGGGTACACACCCTGGGGCGAAACAGTGCATGTGTGCGGCATGTGGAACACACTTCTGGCTCGGTGTAAACCTGCCTCAGAACCAGAATTATGCAGTACAGAGACGGACGAGGGCAGAGAGGACACAACTGGCACCATTCTTGGGAGGAGCTGCCATGCTCACATGGTAGAAACCACCAGTAGGGTGAAAGAAGGACGTAAGGAGTTCTCAGCCAGCTCAAATATTCCCCAAATTAACTCCTCAAAGTGAGTGGAAGCCACACAAGAACAAGCATCAGGAGACTCTCCTGGTGAACACTACCAGTGCAATGAAGGTGGGAAAACATTCGGTCACAAAGGCTCACTTATTCAACACCAGACGATTCACACAGGAGAGAGGCCTCTTAAGTGCAACCAATGTGGGAAAACCTTCAGATTCCAACCCACACTTGCTTAACACCAGTGGATTAACACTGGGAAAATACCCTAGAGTGTGTGGTATGTGGGGAAATTTATCATCATAGTTCCAGCACCATTGTTCACCCAAGTCCACACAAGTGCAGCACGTGTGGGAAATCCTACAGCCACAAATCTATACTTGTACAGCATGTGAGTGTCTATACTGAAGAGGGACCTTATGAGTAAAATGAATGTGGGAAAGCCTTCAGGCAAAGGCCTTCCCTCATCCAAAAGTGGAAGGTTCACACTGCAGAAAAGCTTTAAACAAATGGGGAATGTCCCCTTCTTTAACATCATGGCTAATTCAGTAGAGAAGCTCTGAGAGAAGTTTTGAGCTGTAACCACCAGTCTAATGATGAACTTCATACACTTGAAGACCCACCCAGAGTAGGAGCTTGTGGGTGCCAACTGTGTGGTCCTTTTCTCTCTAGAGCAGTGGGGCACTTTTAATCTGCCTGTCTTCCTAAAATGAAGTCATTGCAGTGCCTGTGGAAGCAGCAGTGTACCCACTGGGAAGGCACCACATGGTCCACAGTACATCCACCTGTTCTGAAAGGCAGATCTTTGCTCTTCTCCTATCTTGAGAAAAAATTTTAAGTATGGTGAGCCCATTCATTCCTACTCCCAGACTGATTTAAACATGGATGTAAGGAGATCTAAGGTGATGTGTCCAGTTTTCAAGAATTGGCTGCCTGGCATTTTGCTTTTGCAACAAATGCCTTAATTCTTAAATTACCCTTGTTTTGGGAGGTTCAGTTTGCCTTGGGCTGGGCTAAGATAGCATTGGATTCAGTCAGTGCAATGGAATGTGTTGTGAAGGTTCTAACTTTGTGTGTCTTTTAGGTCATCACAGGATGGCAAAAAAACAGCTATAAGTTGCATGTGAGCCTAATTTGTTATGCTGACTAATCAACCCTAGGAAAATGATAATCTTGTAGCTTGGACATCAGGATTTCTTGGGTGACTGAGGTCACTTGGGGCAGTGTTCATTTTTTGTGACAGCTTCTGTGTGTTTACAATAAACATGAATTGTATCCTATGGTAACAGGGAATGTTTCTTACTCCCCAACCCTCTTGAGAACTTGGCATGTCTTTTACATTTTTTGAGCCTTGCTTTATGTCTCAGAATATGGGCCATCATAGTAAATGCTCCATTTTGCCTTGACATGGACATGTTTTGCACTCTTGTTAGTGGCATGATTGATAAATACAGACATGCACATATGTAAATATATTTATATATAATGGTGGGGGAATAGAGCTATGTGCATATATTTATAGATTTAGTATTAAGATAGTAAATGGACATTGGGCCTCCACTCAATTACTTCCTCAATACAAGAACATTTTGTTCTATTAAACTGGTATTTCAGGATGCTCACCTCCCCAAAGTCAAAGTGGGTGCATAAGCAAATGTGGTGAAGAAAGCTAATAGTGCCCAGGTATCAAAAGATATTGTGTCTGGGATCTTAAAGGCTTGAAGATAAACAAGAGGTCAAGAACCTGAGAAGCAAAAAATCCCACATGGAAGAAGTACACCAACCCGTGTGATCACAAAGTGTCGGTGGGATCAGGTATCAGACATCAAAAGCAAAAACAAAAGTCACATCATTGTGAATGAGGAGGAGTGCAGACAGTAGACCCAAAGCTCATTTGTAGACAACTGACATCCACTTAGACAAGCCAGTCAGGGTCCATGAAACATACAACTTTCCTCTACTTATTTAATGCTTCTTCCCTCACACTATCATGATCCCAATTCTATCTTACAAATCTGGCATAACCAGAGGATGTTCACTGCTACAGATAAGAACTGGAAACACAGAGAATACAAGACAGATAAACCCTCAACATATTTTTTCTTTCGTACCTTGGACAAATCATATTTTCTTTCTAGACTTCAACTTGTGGTGACTTCAAAAGAAAAATATGACAGTGAGAACAATGAGATCAAAAACTCTGCCTTTTTCCCCCGAGTCTCGAGATTATTCTTCTTTTGACAGGGTGCAGCCTTAACCCATAAATCCCTCTTTTGATTGGTGACAGCACTAACAATCCCTTTTCTGACAGGTTTCTGCCTTACAAGTTCAGGCTTTCAGTTTTGCTGTGATAGATCCTCTGGTCCTTGCTAGGCTTATTGACTGTCATTGGCCTCCTCTTTGAAAGTCTGAGGACCCTTCTCTTTCTGGGTCTCCGTTTCTCCTGTGCAGTCAATAACAGTAACAAGGAACCCCAAAAATTCACCAGAGAAGTGCTCAGCTACTAAACAAAAGATTACCAATTCAAATCCATAGATCTGCTCCTTGGGATAAAGACCTGGTGGTGTGCTTTGTCAAGATTACAACCTAGGAATCTGCATGGGTCAACTCTGTCACAGAGGATTACATAGGCAGATTCAACTCACTGGCACCAGCAACAACAACAGGAATGGGTCCACTACCTTAGGGTCATATCAATTACTAGATGCAGAGGAATAGAGGGAATTTTCTGTCACATAACAAATGTTATAAAAAGGACTGCTCTTGTCAGCTGCCCATGGGGGCCCCAAGCACTACAGGGTCAGACTATTGTGATACATAGAATTTCATAGACTGATTTTTTGGAGACAGGTCATCAAGAGTTTCACCCTAGTCTCTTTGAGGCTGGGACCTCTGATGAGTTATGTCCACGGTGCAAAGCCTGGTTCTCTCCTTGTGATTGGTTGGCGATGGGACCACTTTGCTCCGTGAAAAGTTGTTCATTGTTTGGTATGATTTTCATGTTGCTTATTGTTTGTTGTGGTTGAGAACATACATAACTAAAACTCTGTGCTTTCACATTGAATCTGATAATTAACCTACAGGATAAGCTAGAAAAGGCCCATGATTTTTCAAATTATGACACCTTTAGGAAAACTGACCACCCTTTCTCCTGGTAGATAGCTGGTGGATTTGAACTTCCAAAATTAACCACTGCCCCACCAGCCCGCCACCATTCAATCATTGCTATGTACATGGGTTAATCCAGGTAGACTAAAGAAACAAATTCATGGACACTCATATGTATATAAAAAGTTTATATATAAGAGCAATTGTGTATTGAGAAAACATCATAGCCCAGTCTAGGTCAAGTTCAAAAGTCCAATATTAGTCCATCTGATACTAATCTGTAAATTCTCTTCTGAATCAGAAAACATAAATCAAGGGCCAATGGGTGGAAAATCTTGTGAATCCAGAGGTGTTGTAAGCATCTCAGTGCTGGTTCCTCCATATGGCTCCTCCATCTCTGGGAACTAATGCACTTCCATGTGTCTTGTCAGATGCAATTTCTCCCAGGAAGTAAGCATGAGTCTCACCTGAAGCCAGTTATTTATCTTCTTAGTGCCCCCAAATGAAGTCCTCATGCTGACACTTGACTGACAGACTAAATCCCATTCACTCTTAATAACCTCAAATTGACAACAGATTATGTAATTACCACAGACCACCCCTTGTCAATTTCACACTTCCACATAACTCTTTAGCCATATATAATTTTCAAGCAAACAGTAATAAAATCATATCTGTACATAACAGGATAAAATGGAAATCCATAGAATTCAATATGTGCCACCCGAATTTAACCATAATATTTTGTAAGTGAAAAAATTAAAATATCCTATGCTTAACAATTGCAGTTAAGTAGTACCTACATCCTAATCCTATGACTATATTCCTCCACCTATGAAAGTTTGTGAGTGAAGCACTTCATGCCTTTTTCATTCCATTTGGAACCTTGTGAAGTCTGCATCCAGAAGCAAAGACAAATCAGGCCAGAGCATCCATAAAGTCTGCAGCAAAGTATACCAATTCACAGACTGAAAATCTTCTTTTCTTCTAGTCAATAAAACATGGGCTGCCTCACTGAGCCTCACCAGGGAGCCCACAGGTCACCTTGTTTTTAGTCCATGGGTCCCTCCACAAATTCTCAGCAATCCTAGGTCCCTTGTGCTGGGTCATGAACTTCAAAACAGTCAACTTGCTCTCATCTTCTCCTCGGCTCCCTGTAAATCAGGCCTACAGGTGTCAGTGGTCAGACTCAACCCATCTCTCTATTGCTGCATTTCTCACACTTCCACTCAATAAGTGGATCCAGGTGGTCAACTAGAAAGCATTTCAGCCTGCCCCAAGCGCCTTTTAACATTCACTACTACAGAGGAGTTTTCCTCATGGTTCCAGATTTTATCAGCCCTGACAAAAAACACTAGTTCAAACTTCAGAAATTCAAAGGGTTCTTCTTTTTGCACTGTCAACAATCCCTTAGGCAAGTGTTTTTGTTCTTGTTTTGTTTTGTTTATTTTTTTTGTTTTATTTTGGGGGGGCATCACTGCCTCTAGTGGTCGTGGGCGCTACCCAGTGTCGCTCCTGAGAGCCACCACTGGATTTGAACCGCCAAACCCACAGGCTGCAGCCCTGCACTCAACCACCTACCCCACTAGGGCTCAGCCAGGCAAGTGTTTTGAAATGCAAATATTCTGAGTACTCCAAAACACCGTGTGGGGCTTATCTTTTCAGAGTCTTTTTGCCAGCATCTCAAAACACATTTAAAGATCAAACTTTAATGACTCAAGGTACATGGGCTAACCATTTTCATACCACCCAATAATCATTTCTATTAATCTTTATGTCAATAATAATAAGCAGAAGAAACGACTATTTAAAAAGTAGAATCAGATACTAAACTCAATTCTTAAAACACACAAGTTCAATCCTATCTCACTTACCCTAATCATTATTTAAACTATTCCATTGATAGAAAGAATGGGATTAGACCTCTGAGAGCATCAACCCAGAGTCAGGCTCTCTTGCAGCCCTTTTCACCCATCAGCTCTGATAAGTTCAAGGGGCAATTGTTACACCTCAGCTTGAGATTCACATTTATCATCCCGATTTTCACCATTAGGATTAACCAAAGACAACAACCAAATAAATAATCTGTACTTTAATTTCCCATTTTCATTTCAAAAAACAAGGCAACATATTGCACAACATATCCAACTTCTGACTAGACAAAGCGGAAAAACTACCATGAGGAAGAGGCCTAACATGCATCTATTCTCCATCTTTATGACTTCTTTCTCTACTGCCCCCACTCCCAAGTTAACAGTGTTCATCTGGGTGGACTAGAGAAACAAATTCATGGACACTCATATGTGTATAAGAAAGAGGTTTATATACAAGAGCAGTTGAAGACAAAATAGAGGCTTGAGGCCTCCTAGATACAACATTCAGGCTCATCAAATAAAGAAATATTGAAACCACACACAACTGGGGGAAAATGTAGCCATGATATTTCACACAAAGGGTTCATCTGAAAAAGCTGTAGAAAACTTCAGCATCGGAACAAGAAAAAGATGAATGATCCAAATGAAAAAAATCAAGAGAGGGCATGGAATAGAAAAACCACCAAGGATGACATCCAGGTGGCCAACAAAGACATGAAGAAATTCTGGACAGCACCAGTCATTGTAAAACTATAAGTCACGTTAAATGGTAAGACGCAACTTCTCCTCAGACTTGATCCCAAAGTTAAAAGAAGAAATGGGCAAACGGAAAAGAACGGCTTCTGGAAAGGGCGTGGAGAGCCTGGAATCCTCCCACAGGGCTGGTGGACTGGAAAAGTACAACTGCTGAAGAAACTTGGTGTTCCTCAGGAAAATGGGAACAGAAATACCAGGGACCCAGCAAGCTCTTATTTGGTATTTACCTTAAAGAAATAAGGAACAAGATTTGAGCAGGTATACAGACATCAATAACTGCTACAACAGTTATCACAACCTGTGTGACCCCAGTTATTGGAAGTATTCAGAGCAGGGACAAGCTTACAAAGCAAAGTCCATTAGTGGTAACCAAGGGAGGAATGAGAGAGGGGGAAAGGGAGACCCCATACTGACTGGACACCAGTCTTCCTCTAAGGAAGGCAGACCATCAGCGATAGGGCCAGGTATGGACTGAAGCGCATGATGAGCATATTTACTGTCATTGAACTGTACCTCTGAACATGGAGGAAATGACCAGTGTTTTGGTACACAAAGATTTATGACAATTGTGAAAAAGGAAAATATATGCTCAAAAAACTGCAAATATGGTCACTCCAGTCAGTGTTCTCTTAAAAAATAAAGAGTTCATAGTAATTTCTTCATTGTAAAAATTATAAATAGAAAATGCTCAATTATTAGAAATCACAAACATTTACTTCTAGAATAGTAATTGAGATAGAATAAAAAAGCAAATTCGATGAAATTTTAAGACCTTTTAATTAATTTTTGATGTTTAATGTGTGTAAGAAAATATTGTAAAGACATACCATAATTTTACTTGAGTTGAGAGAAAGCAATTAGGTTAGTGGTATATTGTCCATATGTTGTCAAGTTAGAGATTAATGGTAGTTAATACCTTGATAATATGATGTCTATTAAAACTACACTGTAATGTGTCATTTAAAATCTGTGATAGAATTAACATTAAGCCTCCACAGAAATAGATGAAATAGACAAACATTTTTGTTTAATAAAAGATTGAAACATAATACATTCAGCAGGAATTATATAAATCATAAAAAGAAATCGATAATCCCAACCTCACATCAATCCATTATAACATTAAACATATTGATCCATTAAAGTCATTCATTCAGTCAACTTTCAAATAATGTTTGACTGTATTCAATGGCATATGTTTTTCAAGCAACACAATAAAGAAAAGAAGATTAAACTGTGGGGGAAACAAACATCGATGCATCGTATAGTGACCAACTGATCAGGTAGCATGGCAATGTGAACACCACATTAACTCCCTTTAGGGTTAATTCAGTGCCTCATTGTTAGAATCAGGATCCTTCTTTCTTCCTGAGGAATTTTCCAGGATTCCTGGCTGATGAGTTTGACTCACTGTGCCTGATGATCATGTAGACCCATAAAATATGCATATGCTACTATATAGCTGAACATACACGTGTAATATGATTTTCACCATGTATCTGGAGCCTGCGTGATACATAAATAAACACCTGTGACATGCAACAAAATGCATTAGGTATTTCTTATAAGAGGAGGAGATTTTACTTTTCTTATCCAGGCAAAGCAGAACTTAGAGACACTGGAGTCACTGTTCATGAGAATAAACGGGCTGATGGCTGGGTAGCTCCCATTACTGAAGGTGACTGTGTTCAACATCCACAAAGTGGGATTTAAAAAAGAGGTCAAAAGCACTTGAAAGGTGATGGAGAGGGTGTAGAAAGACAGGAAGGTGGTCGCCAGGATCAGGATGGTTTGGGTGGCCCTGGTCTCCGGGGAGCATCTGGGGGAAACTTTGTTCCTGTGAATGTCTTTGACCCGCTGCTTGTGTCTGTACAGGATGAAAACCATGGAGCCACAAGCCCAGAGCATGAGTGTCAAGGACACAGCGTCGGGGAAGGACAACAATGTAGAATACAGAGCATCCGCTGTTTTGTCGTGACGAACAGAAGAGCAATATACAAAGTCTTTTCTGTCAGTGCTGGTTTTATTGCCCCAGTGGCTACTTAGAAACATGGGGAATATGACATTAACCAGCATGTGCACGATCCAGCACAGGACTATGGAGAAGCCCATGTAGTGGGGAGCTTTCACCTTGAGGCCTGCCCACCTGGAGTTGTTGGGGCTAATGGTGATGGCCTGGAACATGCTCAACAGACAGGTGCTGCCAATGGACACACCCCTGCCCACTCTGTGAACATAGAAAAGACTTTTGCACCCAAAATCATTGAGGAAATCCTGCCACCCAAAAGCTGCCATCGTCTGGGGGATTCCTTTAGCAAGGTTGACCATGGAGTTGGATACAGCCAGGTGACTGAGAATCAAGTTTGTGGACCTTGACCTGCATTCAGTCATGTAAAGGAAGATACTATGGTAAAGAAGACAGAAATTCCCCAAGAGACCAACTGTAGTCTGCAATATGAAAATTATTCCAAATATCAAATCTCTGAAGTTCATGCTCACAGTTTCTAATGACAGATAGTGGTCTTCAGAGCCACAGACTCCTGCATGAAAAGATGAGACAAGGACCACATGTATCGTGCCAACTGAAACTCACTATTCTCTACTTACCATCAACGCCCACACAATCATGGAACAACATATCTGCATTCATGAACAGGTTTCTAAGAGTTGGGTACACAAATTTTGGAAAGCACTTTCTATGCAGGAATGAGTGCTATGAAGACTGTGCACGTGGCAACTTCTTGATGCGTCACTTATATCAAACACAGGTACTACCATTATATTATTTATTATGTAGGAAAGGGCAATTTAGGCAGAGTGGTTCGGTGAATTCTCTAAGATAACATGCTGGTTAAGAGGAGAGTGTGGGCTTGAACTTGGCTGAGGGAGTTAAAAGACAGTGCTTTCAGAACCACACTCTACTGAAGAAGCGTGAAACGTGGTGTGGAGGCGGCAGCAGCAATACCTGACCTCCTCAAACTTCACAAGACTGAATCACCAACAGCCTGAGCACCTGGCTCGTGCTGAATGAATGACATGTAACTTATGTAACAAGTCTCTCCAAAGTTATACCAATTCTGATACCAGCTGCATTTCCCACAGTCTTTCCTATTTATCTGCTTGCACCATGGATCGCAATGGCCACACAGAACTCAGAGGACAGGCTCACAGCTCCGAGGTGTCTGAGGACAGTGAAACTCACTACCTGAGACACCATAGAGAAACACATAGGCAGAGTCCCCCTTCCTTGAGGCTGAACAGTCTCAGCTGCCCTTTCCCATGGGGAGCTCCTCTCAGCCTCTCAAGAGTGCCCCCTCCTGGTGGTTTCAGGACAGTCTCCTCAGGTCTCAGCATAAGAGCCCAGGTCTATCCTCCCCTGTTCTGTGTCACAAAATAGCACTAGATAAACATGAACTTGGAAGCTGCAGTAAAACCCATATTGTTATACATTTTCTTTTCTTCTCAGCACTGCTTTCCTAACTTGAACAAGGAAAATCACCTCCCCATCATCAATACAGGGTGGGTGTTTCCAGCGGAGCCATAGCTTCCATCGGTGCATTCCACACAGGACTTAGATAAACCTTTATGATTCTAGCAGCAGCCACTCAGATGCACGACTGCTAGAGAGCATTCCCTGATTCCCGTAGATGATCCCTGCTCTGTCTCACAAGGCGACACATTGCAGGTGTCCAGTCATGCTGACAGCGCTCACCCATCCTGGACAGCACACTCAACCTCGGATTGTTCCACAGACAGTCTTTAAAGACGCTGCATCTCAAATTCAATGCCTCACCATGATATCAAACACTAGAAACGGACACTAAGAACAATCAGAGATTGAGGGAGAAAGTCCATGGACTCAGCACTCTGTTCCCATTCAGCTCAAGGTCAGGACTTGATTCTACTTCCTCGGTTACTCTGGAACACTTTGGAATCCAGGATAGTTTCTTCACCAAACACAATCCTTTCCTGAAATCTTCCCACTCCCTCCTATACAGACTCTGTCTCTTACACTGAAATAGAAAACACTCACCCAACACTTTCCTGGTGCCCACACAGGGTGATGGTCATGGCATCCAGGGAAGCAGCTAGATGCGAAGTTCCAAGTATTTGAGCCTGTCTACTCTCTTCCCCACAGAGTAGGAATTATCATTTCACCTGCCAGGGCAATGACAGTAAAAGCTTGGGGAGATGAGAACATGTTTGGAACATGGTTCCCCATTTGCTAATTGCCAAAGTTAATTAGATGACATTAGTAAATGTCTCCAAAGAGAGCATGAAAGTGTTTGGGGTTCTGATGACAGATGTGTTCACCACTGAAGGGAGCAGGGAAGGCTGGACTGACATGTGGGAAACATGAGTCTCCCTGCTATCTGAATTCATTTTCACAAAATCTCTTCCCATCTTCATAGAGTGACCATTGTCAACGTTCTTAACAAACATGTTGTCCAAAAAAACCTCAGTAGAAAAGTTTTAAGAGAAAGGTGGGTGTAAACAGAACATGATGGTGATTAATTGACACACACAAAATCTCTGACTCCCAAGACTCAAGGTCAAAGAAAATAGACATTTGTAAGAAAATATTTTTTACTAAATATTACTGATGCATCTCTTGCAGGGTTAGGAGCCCAAAACATGAAAGGCCCATAGAAAGAGATTTGATGAGTCCCTCCAAATAAAAATTCCATGACTCGATGGTTACAGAAGCACATTCTACAAAAATGCTTACCATGAATATTGTTGCTGTGAAGTTGGAAGTCAGGTAACACTGGTTTTAAAAATGCTAGCACATCCCTCCATGTCACCCTGAGCAAACAGTCTGAGAAGCTGGGGTATAGGAAGGAGAGCATGACACCATGTTTGAAGGGAGGCTTATTAAAAAGCTGCCATCAACAGATGGCCCAGGGTTGTTTCCCGAAGGCTTGAAGCACTTGCTGATGAAGATCAAAGTTTGCCACCTGCAGAGGGATTGCACCTCAATGTAAGGAAATGAAAATTCTGACAATTAGACCAGTAGGTCACACCATGGTAAAACAGGGAAACGCTGAAATGCTCAGGGATCTCATTTTGCTTCGATCACAATCAATGCCATTGGAAGCAGTGCTCAGCTCAAGAAATCAAATGACACCAGAAATGACATTTCAAACAAGGGCCACATCTGTAAAATCGATAGAAAATGTCAAGACCTGAAAAAGGAAAAGAGAAACAATCTACTTGAAAACGGATCGAAAACTTGAACTGTTTGCCAAATAAAGTCATCCTGACAGCCAGCAAAAACATGAAGACGTACTCTGCATACATTACCCAATGGAGAGCTACAAATACAAACAACACCAGCCATTGATAACTTTCAAAAACAAAATAGAAAACGCCGCAGAGGGTGTTGCTGGCACAGAGGTCGTGAGATGGATGCAGAGTCAACTTTCAAACCATCAGCCATTCCATGGGAGAAGTTGAAGCTTTCTACTCACATAAAGACTGCAGCTATACTCTGTCCGATAGGATCCACGTGAGTCAGAATTGCCTCGATGGCGGTGAGTTTGGTCAGGAGTTGGGACAGGGTGCTAGGCTATAGGAACCCTCCGTAGGACTCTGACACAGTACAACCCCTGTTGAAAGCAGTTTTAAGTTTCTGTAAAGAGCCGGGAATACAAATACCTTATGACTCACGGATAGGTCTGCAGATAAGGGACCAGGGGTGGCTGTCCTCCCAAATGCCTGCACTAAACAAGAATTAGTGTCCATGCCGGCCACAATAAAAGGGGTAGAAAGAAATCAGACACAAGAATTAGACACCTATAGGAAAAATCCAAACTGAGCATTAGCAGACTAGAACCACTCCAGAGCAGGTGAAACCAAGCTTAGTCAGCAACTAGGTACATGACATCACACAGGTGAGTCTAAACTCAGCTAGTAGGTTTGGCCGAGGACTTCAAGTAGGCCTCCCCAGATGGAGGAGATAAAAGGTGGCCACAGAAGACCAAATCTCTTTTCGCTCTCCCTTATGCCAGTATGCTCTGCAAGACGATGGAGACCCTCTTGGCCCTTGGGATTTCCTGGCTCCACAAACATGGTTTTGTACTCTGGTCCTGCTTTTTCCATGGGGTTTTAGGGTTCAGCCCTGAACCCTTGTGGAGTTCTCATAGCAGCATTGAAACATACTGTATTTTCTGAGATTATGATATCTGTAAAAGTCCCTTTTCCCTATAAAAGTCGCTTGGATTACAAACATTTCTATTGTGTGAATTGCTTCAGCATCTCAAACAAGAACCAAGGTACCCCAATCCAGAAACCTAGCATTGCCAATCTCTCGACATGATAAATGCATGGAAGGAATCGGGAACACAGCACAAACCAATATATACAAACCCAGGTTCGTTGCAAAATATTCCCAATATGAAGAAGAAGAAAAAATGCCTAGATGCCCATCAGTGCAAGAATGAATAAATAAGCATAGGCACGTACACAAAATGGAATATTGCTCATCAGTAATATATAATGATAAAACTGTGAATCAGCTCATGAAAGAAGGGATTTGCAGAACATTATGCATGTGAAGGTAATCAATCCTAAAAGGACAAATATTGTAAGAGATAGCTGCTATTTAAAAAATCAGATTAAAGGGTTTCCTACCAGAGGAAACCAATTTGAGGGTTACCAGGAGGAAAGAGAAGGAAGGGAAGGGGAGTGAAGCGTCTGGAAGGCCAGCAGGCATATACCTGGGTGAGAGGGAAGACAATATTGTACAGTCGGAGAGGACAACAAGAGGAGGGGAACCAGTCAACCCACTGAAAGGTTTCATGCCTTGCTAATGGTACTGAACCCAAAAGTTATATCTGTGACATAACTGGAACTATCAGTAAGCAGGGCTACATGGAGAAATCAATTGACACATAGCCCAGGACAATGGGCTGTCCAGAATAGCAAGACAGTCACTGCGAGGTGCGCCTAATCCCAGCCGTGGTGTTTCAAACGCTTCCTGGGCATGGGAACGTTGGCAAACGCAGAAGGAAGATCAAAGAAGTGCTTACATGTTGGGATGTGTGAGAGTTACATAACCTCCTGTCAACTTGATAAATACAGTGAAGGGGTTGAGTCAAGCCTATCAATAAGGTCACATATTGAGGATGTCCTCCTGGTGGGAATGACCTTCTCCTAAGGAGGTTCCTGGACATCCTCCCCCCCCTCTTCACATTCCTGTTATCAAGCCACTTTGAGCTACGTTGATGGTAACCAAACCTTGTGATGCCACCACCATCACCACTGGATCCACAAGACTTTGCACCCACAGAATACAAGGATGTCCCTGCCTTCTGCATGGTTGCTGTGGCTGTGAGAGTCTGAAAAGTCTGGTTTATGGACTAGCATCCCTTATATGGACTAGGAGTGGAAATCCAGATTTGATCAAGACTGGGCTGGGGTGTTTGTTTGATATATGAAAAAGAAAATCTTTGCTGAGCAGAGTTTCCCTAGTAAGCATGTTTCCATCTAAGCAGGCATGAAGCAACTCATTTACATTCTGTAAATGTACTCAGTGTCATTCCCTGGGAAGGTTCCCTCTGATCACGGTGAATTTTTGTGAAACATCAGTTTCCCTCAGACCTAATTCTTTGATGGCCTATTTGAAAGAGTAATGTCCGGCTCTGATATTTGGTTTCCTGCTCAGCAAAATGCCACAGAAACAGTTGTGTTGTGGAACAAAGCTTACAGGGACAGCACCATGGGAGTAATATGTGTGGTTTTCTCTTTTCAAAACAGATGAACTGTGGATTGATGAAAAGCCTCGTTCTGGCGTCAGTCAAGTTCCCGCATGTATGAAAATATCAACAAAAGTCATGCACTTCTGTTTGAGGATGAATGTTAGACCACTGAAAAACAGGAGAAGTTATGTGGACTCTCTTGAAGCTGGTTCAGTGAATTTTAATGGAAGATTTGGGAATGAGAAGGATCACTGCAAATTTTGTATCTCGGGTTCTGACAGACCAGGAAAACATGTGCAAAGAGGAAACATGCAGTGCTTTGAAAGAATAGCTCCAAAGCAACTCAGACTTTGCCCTCAAGGTCATTAATGATGAGGAGACATGGTGCTACTGTTAGGGTCTCAAATGCAAATATGAGTCAAGCCAGTGTATGAATCAAGCCAGTGGAAAATGCCATCATCACCTCATCCATCAAAAATGCATCAACTATAATCATTAATCAAAAATCATTATGTGCTATTTTTGTTAGTGGTTTTCTTTTTCATGTGAGGGGGATTGTGCATTTGGGGTTCATTCCATCAGGATAGACTGTTAATCAATGTTATTTAGAGATTTTTAAAAGATTGTACTACAAAAAAGGCCTGATTTGTGGCAAAACAGGGATTGTTACGACCACTAGAAGAATGCACCTACTCACGCAGCCATCACAGATCGCCATTTGGGGACAAGAAACAGCATGTCTCTCTTTCCCCAGTCACCTTACCTGACCTCCTCTATGTGATTTATTTTTCCTTTCTCAAATGAAGAGGTGCAAGAAATGATTTGGAGATGTAGAAGAGGGGAAGAAAAAAAATGAGCCAAGGTCCTGTCAGCCATCCAAACAGATGAGTTTGAAAAAATGTTTCCAAGAATGGAGGCTAATATTTGACAACTGTAATGAGTGTAATGGAGAGTACTTTGATGATAAGGCTGTTTCACATAAAAACATAAATTCACTTAAACAGCTTTGAAAAAAGATTCTAGTTTTATAACTACTTAATATAAAGCTCTCTCTTACAGATAGACGAGTGTCATTGGAATTCATTCTCTAGTGAACCCTGCCAAACACAGGCCGCTCACCACAAGGTCAGCCTTTCCTCAGAGACAGGAGGGGTTTTCTACTCCCGTAAGCACGTACAGCCTCAGACCCTCAGGGGGCGCTCCACACTTTCTGAGGAGGGCACTGTGCACTGGCATGGGTTCCATGGCAGTGGGCTGGGGTTTTACTTCTTCCCTGAAGCTTAGCTTGGAGTGTGCATAGCTGTTTGCTTGGATATAAGTGCCCAAAAATGACACGCTTTCTTACGGAACACTTGTTGTTTCAGTAACTTCATGAATGAGATCTTCCACAACATAATCAACACTGTGGGCAGCCACCAATTGCCCAGGAAGGAAATCCCTCGGTTGGATAAGAGCTTTGAGGCAATTGGAAGATAGACTCCTGGGAGGTGTTGATGTCAGGTGCTGTCTTCTCACCCAGTCAGATCTTACACTTTGCACTGCACGGTCTTGCTCCCACCTCGCAATCATTCCTTTGCCAAAGCACATGGATGTAGCTACTCTGTGAATGCATCTCCTAGGCTGGCTTTCTTTTTTCTCCACATCTCCACGTTTTCAAACCTATCCTTCCCCGAGAACTGTTGAATAGTATTTCCGATAAAGTCTTGCCATCCTTGCCTCTAAGGACCACTCTGGACTTAATTCTTCCAATACAGATTGGTTTTCTTTATAGCCGTCCATGATATTTTCAATATTCTGCTCCAGAAACACAATTCAAATGCATCAATTCATCTATGGTCTTTCTTATTCAAGGTCCGATTTTCCCAAGCATGTGATGCAATGAGAATACCATGACTAGGGTCAGGTACACACTGCCTCTCAAAGTAACAGCCTTTTTTTCTTTGATCCTCTAAAAAGCTGTTGTGCAGCGCCTTTACCTGATTCAATACATCCCTTGATGTCTTGAGTGCTGCTTCCCCAAACGTGACACTTGCTTTTCTTCATATATTCCAACTTCATTGATGATTTGCTTAGCTCACAGATTGAACAAGTATGGTGAGAGGATACCACCATAACGCATGTTTTCTGACTTTAAAACAAGCAGTTCCCTGTTGTTCTGTCTGAACCACTACATTTTGATCCATGTACAAGTTCCAAAGGAGCACAGTGAAGTGTTCTGGAATTCCCATTCTGCTCATGATTACTGCAGCTTATTATGATCCACACAGTCAAGTGCATTTTAATAACCCGTGAAACACAAGTAAACATATCCTGGTATTCTCTGCTTTGAGTAAAGAAGAGCCATCAACAATGATATCATTTCTTCCAAGTCTCCTTCTGAAACCGGCTTAACCTTCTGATGGTTGTCTGTCAATACACTGCTGCAATCACTGTTGGATTAACGCACACAAACTTGTACTTGGGTGCAATATCAAGAGTTTGAGCATCCTACCCTTTGAGTATTCTGCTGAGTCCCCTCTCACTTGCACTCAGGATTGTGGCCTGACTCTTTTTCCATAGAGTGAGTGGGGATTCTGCCATACTTGTCACTGCTTCTGACCATCTCCAGTGATCCAGTTCCCTCTGTCTCTTTCTCAGCACCGGGGCCCCAGATCCAAAAGACACCTTTCATTCCTACATTACCTTCTTGGAAGGACATGTGATTTCCACTGGTTTTCATGAAACCTTCTAGAAGGACCAAACTGAAAACCCTACAAGGGTTGCATGGGCTCACAGTGCAGACATGGGGAGATGAAAGCTTGTCTGAAAATGGTTCCCCAGTTAATTACAAGCACCAATTATAAGTTTCTGTCGAGCATCTTCAGTGACTATGGAACTATTTTGGAGAGACACATTATATTCTAGGACACTGGAGATGAACATGATCCCCCAAGGCAGGAAGAGAAACATGCAGAAGTCTGACAGATGTAGAAAAGTATGCTTCTCTCTACAGTCACTGCTCCTCTGATTTCTGCTTCCATGCACTTTTTCTTAATATGAACCCATGAGCTGAACAATCTTGTTCAATATTGTGATAGTTACATTTTTTTGTGCCAACCTGGCCGATAAACACAAGTGGGATTAATTGAGGAGCAGAGAGATAAATGACTCTGTGAGCCTCACCTCTCCTGTCCTGAGGGTGCAACTGCCTTAGCTGTTTCCCTTCTTCAGCAGGCAAGGCTCAGCTCCTGTGAGACCTCCCTGAGGAGATGCCATTGGACCCACCCTGATGCAGGCCAGGATGCTGGAGAACCCGCGTGCAGGCCTCTGCCAGTGCTCAGATGCTTACATGGTCGCTGATTCAGCTTTCCTCCTGCATTCTGCACTATTGCATGTGTTTTGTGAGTTTGAGGAGGACTTTGCAGATTGGTGTCAGAAATGTGGGCTAATGGTAGACTTATTGGCTTGAACTGGACTGACTTGGAGGCTTTCTTAATGCACCTTTTTTTTTGGGGGGGGGGGCGGGCATCACTGCCTCAGGTGGTCGTGGGCGCTACCCAGTCCTGCTCCTGAGATTTGCTCCTGCTCACTGGATTTGAACCGCCAAGGCCGCGGGCCGTGGTCCCGCACTCAACCACTTACGCCACCGGGGCTCAGCCCCTTAATGTACCTTTTATATAAAACTCTTTCTTATATACATATGAGTTTCTGTGGATTTGTTTCTCTAGTCTACCCAGATTAAGATAACTCAAAAGAGATAGACCAAAAGTTTGGGCACATGATCCCTGCAGCATAGGCTCCAGGGTGCAGAACCTTATTAAGGGTGACTTTTATAGTCCTTGGGTCGCATAGCCGGGATTATACAAAGGGAAATTTACAATTCTTGCGGCATACAAAGGAACTTTAGCTTATTAGTTCAAGCAATTCGAAGACAGGGGGGAGGATGAGGCTTGGGGAAATGAAGGAACTGACTGTCTTGCCAGAGAATAGGAGGCAAAGAGTCCGTCTCATCTCGGGCAGCGAGGTAGATCGATTTGTTTCACTCAGCTCCCCGTGCGAGCTGTCATCATCCCTCCCTGACCTTGAGCCAGGAAACGTCTTGCTCCTGTCCCGTGTGTGTAAGGAAAATAGAGCTTTTCTCCCCAACTACGGACGTTAGTAAGAAAATACTCTTTGCTATATTGCTGCCTCCCTGCAAATAAAAGTCCCAGGAGAAGATGATTAAGTAGAAAGACTCTATAATTGCTTCAGCAGTAAGTTGTGCCCCATGGTTGCTGAATGAATTCTTCAGCACTCCATTGCTCACTAAAGTTTCGGTGATGTAAAACCACAAAGCAGGACTCTGATTAAGAATCATAATTGGCAGTGCTGAACAATGAAAACTATAGTCGATTTTACTCACACAGTTCCCAAGGTCTTAGAAGTCTGCAGTGCGCCCTGTCTGCAGAAACATTATTTAAAAGAACAACTAGCCTTTTGCCACCCACTCTACCTCCAAGCCCTACTATTCTGTTAAGATCCTGTCCTACCTATTCTGTTCAGATCAAACCATTACTGTCGGCTCACCTCAAATAGTTCATGTTTTAGATCTCATAGTACAATGCACAATGGGGTTCTATCTGCACCCAAGGAAGAAGCCTTTTCTACATCAACCACTTAGATTTGGATAGAGGGCTTGGCTTGTCCACACGATGAGAACTGTTCACGGGATTGTAAGAACTAGTAGGCAATGGGGGATTCTTTGTCGAAAGCTGTATTTATTGACACTAGTTACCACAGAACACCTCCACGTGATTTCAAGATGAACAGGTAAGCCTGTGTGACCACGAGGTGCCAC
>PVJH01010027.1:0-75824 GCA_004026705.1 Nesogale talazaci
ATGGGTCTTGGGTCCCCAATCTCCACTTCCCCTCATTCACAATGATTAGACTTGTTGGTTTTTGATGCCTGATGCTTGATGCTTCAACACCTCGTGGTCACACAAGCTGATTTGCTTCTTCCATGTGGGCTCTGTTTCTTATGGACTAGATGGCTGTTTGTTTACCTTCAAGCCTTTAAGATCCCAAACACTATATCTTCTGCTAGTCACCCACCATCAGCTTCCCTTGCCACTTTTTCTCATGCACCCTTTTGTCTTCAATGATTAGACCAGGAAGCCGAGCACACATTGGTATGATTTTTTTTGTTCTTTGATGCCTGATCCCTGATCCCTTCGACACCTTGTGATCATACAGGCTGTCTAGCTGATATTTCTAATCCCAA
Source organism: Nesogale talazaci (assembly GCA_004026705.1). Taxonomy (NCBI): domain Eukaryota; kingdom Metazoa; phylum Chordata; class Mammalia; order Afrosoricida; family Tenrecidae; genus Nesogale; species Nesogale talazaci. The sequence continues at coordinate 384 of PVJH01010027.1, forward strand.
TTTCTCTTGTATGTTTTTGTAAAGCTATAAATTTTCATCCTATGTGGAAATGAAGTTAACCCTTTCAAAGAGTAATTTTGAAACAACTTTAAAAGTTGTTAACTATATTGAAATGATTTGGTCAAAGTGAATTTTAGTAACACAAGCAATGTTAGATTGAGATTGGCAATGATAGGAATCTTTATTGATACATATACACATAAATACAGTGAAAGCATGATATCTAAAAGATGTGCGTTCAGATTAAGCTTTCCTAGTTCTGAAACAAAAGGAGATCCTTGGATGTCAGTGGTAAGTCACAGTGATCTTCAAAGATGAGCATCAGTGTGTAGACCCCTATGGATTTAAGGACATTTCTCTGTGTCCCTAGATTCATCAGGGTAACTGGGGGCTTTCAACCCTAGTGCACTTACATAGCTCAAGGATACAGACAAAGACCTATCTTTGAGTCCTCAACTTCAGAGGCTGTAACAGAGCAAAATTGTTTTCCTAATGTTGGATGGGAGGAGAATACATGTGGTTCCTTCATATCCACCAAACTCTAAACTCATCAGTCTTGCTCATAGTGACCTTACAAAGGGTTTCCAAGACTTTGTGAATCTTCATGAGGACATTTTCCTTCATTTTCCATCAAGGAACAGCTGGTGGGTTGGAACTACCAAACTTGTCAATAGCAGTTCAGTGCTTAGCTGACAATACCAGGGTAATGCTAAGGTCTCCTTATCAATGAGACTAGAAAGGTTTTGTTTGTACCTTTGTTTCCTCTATGATCAGAAGCAGACTGCAAATCTGAAGGCTATTTCCTCAAAAAGCTAATTAGAGAACTTGACTATATACATTTTCTAGGAATACATATGAAATAGATCACTACTATGATAGTTACTTGATAATTAATTACACATCTATTTAAAAGCATTTGCTATTTTAAATCATGCATGCAATATCACTTTCTATGTTTGTACTTCACAAGATAATTTTACTCATTCATTAAGTGCTTCTTGATCAGTGATATCCTCATCTCTAAGAGCACCTCCAAATCATCTGACAGATTCCAGAAGACAGTATGTTTGTTTCTTTATTTAAATACATTAGAGTTGAAGCACTTTAAAAAAATCCCCCACTGACTATTCCTAGAAAGTATATCTCAAATCAAGATGAATCTTTATAAAAAAAACAATGCTGTATTTTGATTTTTGGTGTTTGTTTGTCTTGAATGAACATATTTGCAATCAGTAATCTCCAAAATATAATCTTTTTTTTTTCCTGCTTTGAAAAGAAAAACAGAAAACAATTACCATTGAGTTGATTCTGACTCATGGCAACCCCATGTTTTTTTTTAAGGTATCTGTAAAAGATATGTTTATAGCACTCAGAGTTTGATTTATGCAGTCTGATCTTCAGGAAGAGTTATCCAATCTGTCTAAATATTTCTGCCTGGTTTTTACTTATTTTGCTAAGTAACATAGAAAATTCAAAACCACAGTGATTACAATCTTAGGTTGGTAGGTACCCATCAAATAGTACTTGATTTTTCTTCAACAAACAATAGTTGATCAATGTACAGTAATTTAGAGAAAATACTGCATAAAAAAGAGTCTATTAAAAGAATAAGCTCTAAGCATTTTTGTCTTTTTGTTAAAGCAAAATTTAGCAGAGAGTGGGAAGGCTCAGCTGCATATGGATATCTATGGGGTGTCTTGTCGTCAGAGTCAGAACAGTATCTTTCCTCTTTTTTTAATCATCTTATTGGCAGCTCATAAAACTCTTATCTCAATCCATACATCCATGCATTGGGGCAAACACATTGGTACATTTGTTGCCATCATCATTTTCAAAATATTTTCTTTCTACTTGAGCCCTTGGTATCAGCTCCTCCTTTTTTCCCTCATGAACTCTTGATAATTTATAAATTTTTTCATGTCTTGCACTGACCGATGTCCCTTTTCACCCACTTTTCTGTTGTCCGTCATTCTGGGGGGTGGTTATATGTAGATCATTATGATCGGTTCTCCCTCTCTTTCCCTTCTTTCTCCTTACCCTCCTGGTAGGTATGGCTTCTCTCAATATTGGACGAGAGGGCTTTAACTGTCCTGGATTCCCCGTGTTTCCAGCTCTTATCTGTATCTGTGTACACGCTCTGGTCTAGCCAGGTTTATAAGGTAGAATTAAGGTCATAACGGGGGGGGGTGCATTATAGAACTAGAGGAACGTTGTATGCTTCAGTGGTGCTATACTGTACCCTGACTGACTTGTCCCTTCCTTGTGACCCTTATGTAAGGGGGGGTTCAATTGTCTAAAGATGACCTTTGGGTCTCCACTCACACTCTCCCCTCGTTCACAGTGATATCATTTTTTGTTCTGGATCTTTGATACCTGATTTCTGATCCTATCAACACCTCATGATCACACAGGCTGGTGTGATTCTTCCATGAGGGTTTTGTTGCATCTCAGCGGGCCACTTACTTATCTTCAAGCCTTTAAGACCCCAGATGCTATCTCTTTTGATAGCTGGGGACCATCTACATTCTTCACCACATGTATTTATGCACCCATTTTGTCTTCAGCAATCATGTTGGAAATTTGAACTTCATGGAATGCCAGTTTCATAGAACAAAGTGTTTTTGCATTGAAGCAGTATTTGAGTAGAGGCCCAATGTCTGCCCAGAGCAGTATACTTACCTATACTACACACAAAACCCAACATTGGAATTTGAGTAGTACTTTTAGGATTTGCTAGCTAGGTGAATATCTGGATAACCATACAGTGTCTTAGATTTCTGCTGAATGAACCTTGAGATTATGTAAACAAAAAATATACTGCTTCCTAAGAACTGTTGAAATGTGAATTTCTGAATTTTGCATTTTTCACCTTGTATCATTTATCCTACATTGGATCTCCCCTTCTAAAAGAAAAAGGGCTAAATAGAAATTCTGGTGGTTGCTTGTTTTCCCTTTTCTGTATTTGAAGCAGTGTTCATTGGTATGATCCTTATGGTATATCAAAAAGCAAGGATCCTACTTTGTGGACCAAACTTCATGTTCATGTGAAAGTTGAACATTGAAGGAGGAAGACCAAAGAAGAATCAACGCATTTGTGTTAACGGCTGGTGAAGAGCATTGGAAGTACCATGGACTTCCAAAAGAACGAACAAGTCTGTCTTGGTAAAATTAGAGCCTCATAATAGTCCTCAGAATCAAGGGTGGCGAGACTCCATGTCACTTACTTTGTACCAGTTAGTCAGAGAAACAAGTCCCTGGAGAAAGACATCACGCTCAAGAAGGAAAAGGTCAACAAAAAAGAGGAAGATTTTCAACAAGATGGACCGACACAGGAGTTGCAGCAATGGCTCAGCTGTAAGAGCAGCTGGGAGGATGGCTCCAGACTGGGCAGTGTTTCCTTCTGTTGGACTTCAGGTCCTTCTCAGTCACAACTGGCCTGATGGCTTCTAACAGCAACAAGAAGTCAGATGTCTAAGCTTTTGTTATTAAAATCTATTAAAAGGTCATGAACTGAATGACATTTGATTTTCATTTCTTTCTTCAGATGTTGATGTGGATAAACCCGATGAAAAGTCTGTTATGACTTATGTGGCCCAGTTTCTGAAACATTATCCTGATATTCACAGCACCGGCATTGACGAGCAAGATGGTGATGTAGGTATTTGTACTTCTTCAGGTATTGGTAGTTCCTTCAATGGCAGGGACTCGTGTATTTTAACGTACTGTTTTCCAGACATGAATAGAAAGGCATTGCAGTATGAGGGCAGCTAAGTAAAGAATAGCTATCCCCAAATAACCAGCATGTTAGAGGAAGATCCCTCTCCCCTGTATTCTACTTCCTGCTTTGGGTACATCCAAGAATAAGGTGGCTGATGCATTCATATGATGCTGGTGAATTAAACATGGAGGAAAGATTGCAGTGTTGGAAAACTCTATTTTAATAATTTGAGAAAGGGAATAGTTTCATATTCATAGTTTCATATTCATTCCATCAGATGCACATCTTTTTCTTGAATCTTTTGCTGATGAGGTCTAATTTTGACTCTTAGGTTTTATTATGTAAATTGTTAATCATGGCAAACATATGGAAGTCGGCACAATTTGTACAAGTTCTAATTATTCACTGAGTTTATGTGGTGTCAGAATTTAGAAAGTTTAAACAACTTTTGGTGCCTTGATATTGTTCAAAGACATGGTCATTGGCAAACAAAGAAAAAACTAAAATGTTCTTGATGTTAATTGATTATCAGGAGATAATCAATCCTGGGGGTGGGACAACAAAATTCATATTATTGATATGTTGATGTTGTTTCACAAAACTTTCCCATGTTTACATAGACCTGTATTGGAAGAGCACCCCCACCTCCCCCAAAAAAGATGGAAAAAAGCTCCACTGGGCAGAGCTTTTGTAGTACGTATTTTTCCCACTAGGCAAGTATCCAGACACTCTCTGAGTTAGTGCATTCAGTGGCGTGGGCTGGAAAGATTATCTCTGATCACAGTGAATTTTTTTCATGAAAGCAGTTTCACTCAAACCTCATTTTTTTGTGATGGCTGATTGGAGAGAACAGTGTGCACCTGTGACATTTTGATTCCTGCTTGGGATAAACGCCACAGAAACTGTTGTGGTATTGAAGACAGCTTCTTAGGACAGTGCTTTGGCTTTTCAAGTGTATGGGTGCTTTTCTCATTTCAAAAAAATGTGAAAAGTCAATTGATGACAAAGCTCATTCTGGATATTTGTCAACTTCCCGAACAGATGAAGATGTTCACAAAATTCATACACTTTTGTTTGAAGACTGACGACTAGCCATTGAAGAGATGGGAAGTTATCTGGCTTGTCTTAGAGCTCAGTTCAGTGAATTTTAATGGAAGATTTGAGAATGAGAAGGATTGCTATGAAATTTGTGCCCTGAGTTCTGACTGACCAGCAAAAAGAGTGTCGACTGAAAACATGCCTTGGTTTGAAAGAACAGCTCCAAAATCCCCCTACCCACAAGGTGACCAGACTTGGTACTATTCTTGTGACCCTGAAAGCAAACATTGATCAAGCCAGTGGAAGACCCCATTGTCACCTCACTCCCCCAAAACTTGTTAAATGAAATCAGAGATCAAGATGATGTTCAATTGTTTAATTTTTGGTTTTGTTTTTGATGTGAGGGAGATAGTGTATTTGGAGTTCCTTCCACCACGTCAGATTCTTAAGCAAACTTTCTATTTAGAGATCCTGAAAAGATTGCCTAACTACATGACAAAAAAGGCCTGATTTGTGGCAGACCGGGGTCTGTTTTTGCCACCGTAACAATGCACCTGTTCACACAGCTATCTCAGTGCATCCGCTTTTTGGCAGAACCAGCATTCTTCTCTTGTCCCACGTGCCTTACTTACCTGACCTTGCTCCATGGAACTTCTTTTTGTTTTCGTGAATGCAGAGGAACGTGAAAGGAGAGCGATTTGGTTACATAGAAGAGGTGAATGAAAAAATGAGGCAGGAGCTGTCAGCCTAACTGATGAATTTGAAAACTTTTTCCAAGAATAGAATTACAGACTTGATAAATATATTAAATATAATGGAGAATACTTTGAAGGTGATAAGGTTTTTTTTGTGGGAAAACAAAAACAAAACATAACTGAAAAAAAATCTGTATTTTGGGGGGGCTAACTTTTATTTTAACAAAACTGAAGCATGAAAACGGTTTCATAATTTTCTTTTACTATTAATGTTATAGAGTAACTTTTCTGTGTTCCTCCGACTGCATAGAGATGCACTATAATTTACTTATCTAGGATTAGAATTACTTATCATTTAAAAGGAGCTCTGGGGATCCGGCCACACCCTACCCCACCACCAGACTTACACCATGGCCAACAAGAGCACACCTTCATCACCATCAAGCGGGATGGTGTGCAGCGCAGCCTGGTGGGCGACATCATCAAGTGCTCTGAGCAGAAGGAATTCCACCTGGTGGCCATGAAGTTAGTTCAGGCTTCTGAGGAACACCTGAAGCAGCACTGCTTTGACCTGAAAGACCACCCCTTCTTTCCAGGGCTGGTGAAGGGCATGAACTCGGGACCCATCGTGGCCATGGTCTGGGAGGGGCTGAATGTGGTGAAGATGGGCCGGTGATGCTGGGGGAGACCAACTCAGAGGATTCTAAGCCAGGCATTAACCGAGAGGACTTCTGTATTCAAGGTGGCAGGAGCCTCATTCATGAGAGTGATTCAGTCAAAAGCATAGAGAAAGAAATCAACCTCCGGTCTAAGCCAGAGGAACTGGTGGACGATAAGTCTTGTGCTATGACTGGATCTAAGAGTAAGAAGCAGACAAAGCAGTCCCGTCCCTGTGGGTCCGTTGACACGGTGCCTGTTCTGTGTACAGCTCTTCCTCTGCGGTTGGAAGAAGTAGGATTGATGTCTTGTCTCCTTCCAATGCACGTCGACCAATAAAATAAAGCCTTCAGGGAGAAAAAGGCGTTCTGATGGAATAGTGGTTATGAGTTGGGAGTTGGGTTGTAACTGCAAAGCCCACAGTTCAAAACCACCAGCTGCTCTAGGGGACAAAGAAGGGGCCTTTCCACCACCACCACAAAGAGCTGCAGTCGCAGAAGCTTACAGGGGACAGTTCTGCCCTGTCCTATCGGCTGGCTATGAGTTGGTATCAACGACAGAGGGTTAGTCCATTACCATTTTTAAAACGTATTTTTGTAATGTATTCCTGATCATTTTCTACTATAAGGAATGCTTTTCTGACCCATCTTATTAAGTGATATTTTAGGATTATTATTCTAGAAAGATGAGTTCTAAAATTTTTCACAGATATCTAAAATTGTTTTTCAAGTTTCTCCATTTCTTATTCTTAAAAAGCAAGGAGAGAGCCATTTTCCTGATCTTTCTAAAGTAACGTTCTATATTCTTATTATCACAAAGTAGTGGTTTAAGTGTTCTTTTTTGTTGTTGTTTTTTTTTTGGCATCACTGCCCTCTGGTAGTGGGAGTAGGAGGCCCAGCCTTTGCTCCTGTGGAGCCGCTGCTGGATTTGAACCCCATCCCAGTGGGCCGCCACTGGGGCTCAGCCCTAAGTGTTGATTTTTAAATTAATTTCAAGGCATCATGCCATCTGAGAAAATGATAAATGGAATTTAAAAAATATATATATATATCATTTTATTGGTAGCTCTTTCAGCTCTTATACCAATCCATACTTTAATTGTATCAAGCATATTTTTACATATGCTGCCATTATAATTTTCAAATATTTCCTTTGTACTGGAGCCCTTGGTATCAGCTGTTCTTTTTCCCTCCCTCCCCAGCCCTCCCACCCTTTTGGCCCCATTGTAAATTGTTATTATTTTTCTATCTTACACTGCCCACTGTCTCCCTTCACCCAGAATAATTGAAATTTCTAAAAGATCCTTCTTTCCTCGTTACTTAGGTCTGCACTTTAGTATTCTGTGCAATTTGAGGTTACAATGAAGAGCCAGTGAGAATTCTCTTTTTTAAAAAAAAATAAGATGTTAATTTTATAAAAAGACTTAGAAATATGTCAAAGGAAAGAGAAGGCGAGAGGAGCACAGCTGGAAGTCTTGGAATACAGAAAAGGTGACCATAGTCAGAAATGAGTGAGTGATGAAAGGAATGAGGAGAACAAAAGTAATTGACAATCCCTAGTTCTCTTTAATAAAGTTAACCTGGCACTTAATTGAACTATTCATTTTCTTGAAACTTATAAGTTTGGGAAACTGTGCTTCCTGCCTGACATTAATCCATAATGTTGACTTCCAGAGTGACTTATCCATAGTTAAGAAAGTAAATATTTCTAAAGTGCACCCGAAAGACAAAGCAAAGGTGGTACGTGCACACCCTAGCATTGATTGATATATGTACTTGTGCGTCCTGTGGTGCTTTCTGAGATTTGAAACTGTAATGCTACATGAATGTTGGCATGCGAGGAAGAAACTCAGAAAAAATTGGTTTCCTCCATACAGCTTACGGAGAACCAGATTTGAGGTTTTCAGACCTGCGTTGCTCTATGAGATGTACTTCTGAGTTGGTATCTTAGTTTTTAATGCTCTAAAGCCTGGCATTTCTCTGGCATTAGTGGTCTTTCCATAGGGATCGACTTATGATGGGAACCTCTGAAATAACAAAAGGAGATAGTTCAGTTACTGTTCCTGAACAGAAACTTGGTGCTTAAATTTAATACTTAATTTAATACTTAATACACACACACACACATACCTCTGATATATTTTCTTATTCACTTTGCTGAAGGGTCTATAGTAGTTTTGAAAATTGCCTCACCAAAACAAACTCCTGACCACAAAGTCAAGTTCAACTGATGGTGACTTTGTCTGCCCTGGTGACTTAGCGGGCTAGGCCTTGGTCTCCTAACCTCAAGGCCAGCAACTTGAAACAACTAGCTGCTCTATGGGAAAAAGATGAAGCTTTACCGTCTCCCACAGGGGGCCATTTTATTCTGCCCTGTGAGGTTCTATGACAGCAAGGAAGAGAGGAAAACTAAACTCTGGTAATTTATGTTAAGGTCTATTCCTCTCCCCCTCCCCAAAAGAAGATGTACAAAATTTCCTTTAAGGTCATTTCAGAGTTTTACTTTAGGGGAAGTGTATTTTAACTTTTGCCTTTTAAACAAAAGTGGCCTTTGGAATGTGGGACAGAAGCATCTAGAATTAGATCCTGGGGATGGAAATAAAGAAGCCAGTCTTGGACACCCTCTATGGGGACCAGTATGAGTTGCAGTTAACTGGATGACTATGGGCTAATGGGTACATGTTTTTCATGACATAAATCTTATGTATGTTTAATGCAGCTGACTGGATACCTAATTCTGTGATTAATCTTTAAGACTGTCTATACTATATGTATTAGGGACATTAATGCCATCATCTTCAAATATTTAGTATCAACATGCTAGGTCTTAGTCAATAGTTTTCTTAAACCTTGCATTACTATATTTATCAGGCTTCACATTGTGTGTAATCACATTTGATTTTTGTACCTCCTTTATGAATTTATTTGCATTAAATATTTCGTTGGAAGTCATTTTAAAACTTGAGTTTCTTTTTAGAAATAAGCATTTCTAGGCTTTTCCCTTCATCTACTAAAAGTGGTACACACCTTTATTCTGAAGGTCTTCATTGAGGTGTTTGCATTTAATTATTATTTTTTAAATGATTGGCTTGACTGTCGCAGATATTGAATTAAATTGTATTTATCCACTCATCCATTCTTCCATTGTAACAAATAATTTTGTCTGCCTTCAGAAACAGCCTCACCCCAATGGTTCTAAGAACACAGAGATCATTGTGTTACATGTATTTGTAGAGAAGCCATGAATCTCGTCCTCTTTCTTGATACAATGTTAAGAAGTTTTGCCCTGTTTAAAGCAATAGTTATAAAAATAGTTTGTTGTCATATATGACTATCACAGTTTCCAGATAAATACATAACTGTGTTAGACTTTATTATTCGGATATTTTCAAGACCTCTGGAAACACCTTCAATGAATCAGACACTTGAAAGAATGATTGCCTATTTTTTGTTCATAAGATACCCCTCCTTTGGTTGTCTTCTTATATTCAATATAATTTTTGTTTCTTATCTACATTATTTCTCTATATGTTATCTTTCCATGTTGTTAGGAAATACTACCAGGTTTTCCATCTTTTGCAAATTTTATGCAAAATTTGAAGGTAAGATTTAAGTAATCTTGGAGTATTGAGTGACCTCTTTCAAGCATTCTGCATTCCACAGCTTATTAGCCACTGTTTGCATGCATCTGTTCATATCTGCACATTTCTTTTTAGCACCTGAATGTGTTACTTCTTTTCCTCCCTCATAGAACAACATGTATATAATCAAAGATTAGCTGCACTCTAAGTCACTGCCATAGACTTTCCCACTAATCTTTTCTTGTAAGATGGCGTCAATTAACTTTTTATTAACCTTAAAACCACTAATGGAAAAAAAAAAGTATAACTGTGTCATCTTGAGTGCAACCAGGATAATCCAAGTAAGTTAAAAAGTGTATTTCTATAAATTCAAACACTGAACAACAAATAATTCTAAAAGGTAAGCATTCATTTGGCTTGTAAGCCAGTAGGGCACATCCTATCTTTTATGATCAATATTGGGTTTACAAAGTCTATCTAGTCCAGTCCATGATACATGGTAGATCCTCAAAAAAATTTGTGGAATAGTTGATTATGATTTCCCCCCATGGCTGCCAATTGAATATGAATCTTGAAATTCTGTTCACCCAGATTTCTCTCTCTTTTTCATTTTGTGTAGATATAGGGCCCTGGTAGCCCTGTGAGTTAGACATTAAGTTACTAACCTCAAGGTCTATAGTTCAAATCCAGCCCCTACACCAAGGGAGAAAGATGAAGCTATCTGCTTCCGTGTATTTTCAGTAGTCTAACTTAGTTTTCAGATTGACCTCAGAGATGAGTAACCTAGACCAAAAGTATTCTGGTCCTTGCTCATGGAGTTCAACAGAGCAGGCAGCCATGTTCCATAGTGATGGTCTGGGCATCAACACCAAACAAAAATAACCCATGGGCCATGATCCTCTTTTCACACTCATTGCACAGCCATGCCATGAAAGGAGCTGAAGCAGGGGTTCCATTTCTTTCTATGACTATTACCAACTAGTCTTTTTTCCAGAATTATTTATGGAATGATTCAGGATGAATAATCAGATAGGGTGTAAGGCACGGGGGAACAAAAGTTAGGTAACCTGTGCTTGATGTGGGTGGGGGGATGTCAATGTAGATGAGTGCCTTTTGAGTAAATGTTAGCACTCAAGTTGTGAGAGGATCACAGAGCAGTTCTCAGAATGTGGTCGCTACACCATTAGTATCAAGTCACCTGGAAACTTATTAAACTGGTTTTAAAAACTATCATCCAAGGAGCTGTTCCAGGCAGAATCACATCTTCTTTGCCAGAATGGAAGCAAGAGAGGACCTGGGTGATAGTAGTTCAGTGTGAAGTTTCTGTACTAGTCTTGCTACATAGAACATCTCAAATGCCCACCAAAGCCACAACAAGAGGGTCTCATAGTGATGGGATGATAGCATCACAACAGAGAGGTTGAAAAAAATGCCCAAAGTCACATAGATTCAAAAACTCCATGGAGAATGGGATGGATAGAAATTGGGACTTTTTCCATGAACTTTTGGGAACTTTCTCTTCCCTGGCTGAACCAGAACGTGGAACCAGTTTGCCCTGGCTTTGCATATGGTACTCAGGGATCTCACCTTTCATCCATTGGCGAGGACAATCATTACAGTTGAGCTATAGGCCCTGAACATCAAGTGAAGTGCTGCAGTAGAAAGCAGCATTTGTCAGTGCCAAAAGAATCATGCGACATGGGATGTTTCTGATTACTTTGGCCATCTTGGGGATAAGAAATCTGGAGGAAAGATCAGACTATTTCTGCTAATCAATGATAGAATAGCCTTTGGTGTTATTTACGGAACTGAATCTGTGAATCCTATTTCCTCCCCTATTTAAAATGTGAGTGGAGGCCTGACTGTCATCATTCAATAGATACTTTGGTGAATCTCCTCCATACGTCATGTTAGCAGAAACTAAGGATATAGTATTGAAGGAGATCATTGTGCTTCCTACACATACAATTTGTGCTTTCATCTCAGAGAGCATTTTAAAATGGTAATACATGCACACATTCCAATATCATCTTCACTGTGACTCCCAGAGCCAATAAGAATCAAACTCATGCAGAACAGCCCTCTGTGATTCCTATGGACCTCAACTCTAGCTGGTGCTCTTTTTGAGTATTTTTGTACTTAGAACCTTCCTCTTGAGCACATTTTTTGGATAAATTAGGAAAGAAAACTGACGTAAAAATCTCCAGGGTTCATGAAGATAGTGAAGAGATTTTATTTGAATGAAGTTTTGCTTCCTAGTTTCTAAGAGGGGACAGGAAGAGAATATTCTTCAACAAGGAATGAGATGTATTAATCACGCCAATCCTAGGATCAGTGTACATATAAATAGAATTCGGTGAATGTGGTTCCTAATAAAAGTGTAATATCTCTTGGCTTTCAGAGAGAAGACAGGCTCATTTGGAAGGAGGTAAAAGTCTGGATAGAACAATTTGAAAGAGACTTGACCAGGGCACAGATAACAGAGTCCAGTTTGCAGGATAAGTATCAGGTAACGTATGGAAAGGCCTTCACATACCTTCAAGTGCTATGAAGAAGTCAAGCTTTTCAAGGGCTAATGATCTTGCAGGCAGCTTAATAATTGTGTTTCTATAGAAATGCCCAGTTCTAGACTATCCTGTGACCATCATGTCTGTGGATATCGAGGGCAGCATCCCTGTTCCAGAATTCAGTCTTGAACATGACCCAGCACATTGGTTTCTCATCACAGTCATTGCAGAAGTCATGACCGTGTAGGTGGCACAAAGTTCCGAATCCCACAACAGCAGCAAAACCTTTAAAAGTTCAATTGAAACTTTCCATAGGATAAGTTGAAGAAAGGCTTGCAGCCTAGCCACATGGAATGGGTGCAGGATTTACATCTATTTCTGCTACAACCTTCCTCATGCAGGAATCTGTCTTGAATTAAGCTTATCCCAAGACTCCTTTCCTATGCTTTTCATTGCACATGTCATTCACTCGATTTCCATTTGTGTGTTCACTTCGAAGACACAAAAGTTATCTACCTGGATTTTCCCATTCAAAGGTTGATGTATATTCTGCTCTGCACTATTTCCCTGCTATTTACAATTTCCATACATGTTAGAAGAGACTGTGGAGTCCTCGATTCTATATGATATCCTTGTCAGAGCCGCTTCAGTGAAAAAGGGGGAAGGGCAGTGATGTGAGATTCAACATGGCAGGCAATAAAAGATTGAGCTACTGCACCCGGTGTAATTTTGCACAGCCATTTCTGTGTTGTGTTCTTGAATATGGATGGCTGATGACTCAATATTATGCTTGTCGAACTTGACAAAGGGATAAATGTGCACTTAAATGTCCAGTTTTTTTTATTTGAAATTCAATGTAACTCTACCCTGACCCTTAGCCCCACTCCTAATACAATTTTCAGGGGATGGGTTCCATTAAAAATAAATGAACCAGCAAATTGAGAGCAGAAACACCACAACAGACAGGATATACTTTTTGTTTAGTTTCTTTTTTTTTTTTGGCATCACTGCCCTCTGGTGGTGGGAGTAGAAGGCCCAGCCTTTGCTCCTGTGGAGCTGCTGCTGGAATTGAACTTCCATCCCAGTGGGCCACAGTCCCGCGCACAACCACTACGCCACTGGGGCTCAGCCCCAGACAGGATATACTTTTTATATCCACTGATATGTTTTAGTTGTGCATGGGTTAATAACAAATACTTTCCAAGCGATAAAATGAACTATTAATTAGGTATTAAGTGGAAGCAGACATAGGACTTGAAATTTACAGAAGAATAATATTCTTTAAAGCCAGAGAAGATCACTTACCTCTTAAAATAGGACTAGAGAACACTTAAAACCCCCAGACAAGAATTATTTTCTTATATATGTGTCTATTATGTATCAACATTTTGTGTATATCCATACACATAAAATAAGAGTGTATATGCCAGTTTTCCTGTGCATAGAACTCTGGAGTGAAACTTAAGACTGAATATAAATATTTCATTGAAGCTTGCAATGTTAGGTAAAACTTTGATTCACTGTCTCCCCCCAGTGTTCTGAATGTGAACTGACATGTTTGTTCATTTCTGTGATTTTCAAATTCTTTTAGACCTTTTATCTACTAGATGGATCCCGTAGGGCCAATCCTTGGGTCTTAAACGTACTTGCACATTTCAGTGGGTCTATTTTCAATACCTGCATAAATCCAGACATGTTTTAGAATGTACTCACTAGTCTGAGATAGAGAACTGTTAAAAAATAACCACTTTTAAAGGTATTAGGCTTTTTGTTGAGAGTACAATTATACTCTGGCAAATGATATAGTGCTTAATATATCAGCACCACAAAAATGTTAATGCCTATTATGTAAGTGGAGTCTTGTAATGTAATCTTTTTTATCCAGGCTTAGATAAAACATTTATTTTTGGCTGTTTGACACTTGCTTGTGTGTCCATTTCTATCTTACTTGTCCTCCATTTATATCCACTCAGATCAATGTTCAGGTCTGATGGGTTAGGGATTCCGGTGGCTTGGACACAGTATTTAGGTCTCTTTAATCCAGGGTTACTTAAACGGATGCAAATTCCACTAGTACATTATTTAGAAATTTGAAGGTAAGCAATTCCTTGATGATTCGTATAGATGTCTGCTCCAGTTTAGTGTCATCTCCTGGAGCACACAGGATGACTATCTAAATTGTTTAACTGAAGATAAAGGAGCACAGTATGTGGTCCTGCATGTATTGCCTGCCAAGTCCCCCCTGGGGGTGGAGTCCCCTCACCTGTGGTATGAGAACACTCTCAACAGAAGCATACATCTGTGCATTGGCTTACTGAGCGAGGGAGAGGAGCTAGCATGAGGAAAGTACCTGGCACAAGACAAGACTTAAAGACAGAAGGCAGGGGCCACCCATGATAGCTGCTATCAGTATGATGACTGCCTTATTACTGTTATCAATAACATATTGAGTGCTCTCCAAATAGAAAGGACTGTTATTTCGGAAATGTGGTTTCCTTTGACTTTGCTGTTTCTGACTCATTGCCATGTTGTTACTGTTTCTCCTATTGCAGTCATTTAAGCACTTCAGGGTTCAGTATGAAGTAAAGAGGAAGCAGATTGAACAGTTAATACAGCCACTGCATAGAGATGGCAAATTGTCGCTTGACCAAGCGTTGGTCAAACAAGCCTGGGATAGAGTGTCCTCCAGGGTAAGTCCTACCAAGATTGGTTGCCTTTAGGCTTAAGTCATTCGGAGAAGAATCTCTTCCAGCGTTGTTTTCTACACAGTCTCTTGGCACAGGACCGACCCGCTCAGCCTGAAGGCGGGCCGGCTTGTCTGTCTGTGGGAGAATCTTTACCGTCTTGTCAAGTATTTCCTTCAAACTAATGGAAATAATAGCAAAGGTCGAAAAATTAGAGAACAACAGATGCTGGCATGGGTGTGTGGGTCAGGATTCCTGCTGGTGAGACTGTCAAAGGGGCAGCCATGATGGCAAATAGCATGGGGTATACTTACAATTCTGGAAGTAGAAATACCCAATAGCCCAGAAATGCCTCTACCAGGTATAGGTATGTCCTTAAGAAGTAATCTCCATGCTTTGCATAGATATTAGCACAGTCATGTTCATAGCTGCACTATTCAAACTAGCAAAAGGATGGAAACAACCTAAACGGCCATGATGGGTTAAAACAAGCCCTACGCTGCATGCACACAATAACATGTGACACAAGTGTCAAGGAGAATGATGAAGCTTCATAACAGCTCACAGCATGGATGAGCCTGAAGGACATTATGTGGAGGGAGACAGTGACAGAGGGTGGATTTTATATGATACCACTCATAAAGAAGTTTTTTATGCCACTCATATTGTGAAAAGTCAAGAAAATGTTTTCATACACAAAGAAACGGTCTCTGAAGGCTACCAGAGTTGAGGGGTATCCGTTCCTGGTTAGGGAGGATGGACCATGTTGATTTTGTCAAAGGAAAGGTGGGAGGGAAAAGAAGTGGAAATGCCTGACTTAGCGATGCTTTACCTGCCTTGTGGGTGATACCACCCAATGACTGAATGATGGATTGAAAAAAATCTAATTAACTTTACAGAACTTCATTCTGGGTTGTTCAGAAGAGGTGCTCCTCTATAAATGGTCTCCCCAAATCAAGTCTCAACAAATTCTCTATGTACATGTCTGTGCTTGATCCATCCAACGGTTAAGAATCTTGTTATACCTATAGATAATTTAATATGTTTGAGGACTCACATGATTTGTGTACCCGAAGAATACTTGCAGAATATCTTTCACACACATTCAGCTTCTTTGCACTTGAAAGTCAAGATTTCAAATCACTTTTCAATCACTCATAGAAATATTTATCTTAAACTTCCATATTTTCTTCATTATGATAATCTCATTCTTTTTCTGTTGCTTTCTCAAGTTTTTTTTAAAAAGAATTTAAACTTTTTATTGTGAAGCAAGTAAAGATTCACAGAGCAGATCATCAGTTACCCATTCACTCATTTTCACACATTTTCTCTCAATCTCCTCAAGAGACCATCCCTTATCCCACTTCCTCCATGTCCTGTTCCATCCCTCCTTCTTTCCTAACCCTCTGTACTTTGTCCCTGGATAGATGCTGCCCTTTGGACATTATCTTGCTCCAGGGGTGAGTTCAATTCCATACAAGACGAGCCTTGGGGCTCTTAACCATCTCTATCCAATAAGTGAGCTCGTTAATGATTTGAGACTTTGTTCAGCTTCATTTAGTCTTCAATGGAGTCTGGGGGGAAACTTAAGAATTTCCTATATTGGAGATAATATATATCTACTTTTTAATTTCAGCTCTTCGATTGGCACACACAACTTGATAAGTCTTTGCCTGCTCCTCTGGGCACTATTGGTGCCTGGCTGTACAGAGCGGAAGGAGCTCTGAGGGAGGAACTCACCATTCAGCAGGTCCATGAAGAAACAGCCAACACCATACAACGGAAACTTGAGCAACACAAGGTAAATATTCCAGTTGGAAGACATCAAAGAAGACCAGTCATTATGTCATCTGGAATCACAGCCACCAAAGGTCACTGCTCTCCCACATATCCATCTACTTCTGACTCAGAGATGACACATCTTCTCAAAGGGGCTTTAATTTGCACTTCCTTTTTCATATACATCTAGGGAGACCCATGATGCTGCTATGGAATTGACC
The DNA here is from genome assembly GCA_004026705.1 of Nesogale talazaci. Taxonomy (NCBI): domain Eukaryota; kingdom Metazoa; phylum Chordata; class Mammalia; order Afrosoricida; family Tenrecidae; genus Nesogale; species Nesogale talazaci. The sequence continues at coordinate 17,263 of PVJH01010027.1, forward strand.
TCAGGTATGCATTGAACTGGTAATTCCAAGATCAGTGGGTGAATCAGAATTCACTTGATGGCAGTGAGCCACTCTAAAGGAGAAAGTTGAAGCTGTCTACTTCTGTATAGATTTACAGCTCAGAAACCCAATATGGGGTATCTATGAATTATAATCCTTTTGGTGATGATGGGTTCTCAGATGTTGGGGTTAGGTGCTTTGCTAGGCCAGCTTGATTAGAGAACTAAATCCAATGACACTCAGACGTATTTAAGAACAAGCTTTATTTCAAGAAGCTTCATATATCAGAAAAACATCCCAGCCCAGTCCATCTCAAGTCTGTAAGTCCAATACTAGTCCATGAGCCCCTTTTCAAACGCTCATAGTCATATGCAATGGTGCAGAATGCAGGAAGATCACAGGTTGGTGGGTGCAAAGTCTTGTGGATCCAATGGTGATTCAATCACAGGGCTCTGGCAGGTCTCAGAGTGGCCTGTCAACAGAATGGTGAAAGCCGAGATGAACGGGGAGCGGGGGTGGGATTTTCAGGGCCCTCCTAATGAGAAGGCTACACCCACTAGGAAGTACCACCAGGGTGTGACCTGATTGACAGGCTAGACTCCACCCCTACATTTTTATATATCTTCAGGTTGACTGTAACTACCACGAGTGCCATTGGGTAGTTTTGTTGCCATAGCATCCCAAATGTGCACAAGAACTGAACACTTCCTGGTCCTTCTAAATTCTCACAATTGTTGCTATGTTATAGCCCATGTTTCAGACCCTGTGCCATTCCACTTTGTCAAAGAACTTCCTCTTTTTGCTGCCCTTCCAGTTTACTATGCATGCTGTCTTTCCATATCTCTTCTGATACCATATCCAAAATACAGGAAACAAAGTCTAGCTGTCCTTACTTTTAAGGAGAATTCTGGCTGTATTTATTCCAGTCTATGGTGCTTTCAATATTCTTTGCCAGCAACATAATTCGTGTGCACTGATTCTCCTTTGATTTTTCTTAGTTAATAGCAAACTTTCACATGCATATGAAGTGACTGAAAATACCATGGCTTGGATCAGGCACCCTTTAGTCTTCGAAGTACATTCCTTGATTTTCATATACTTATTTAAATAATAAGTCCACTACCATCAAGTCATTGGGAAGAACTGCTTCTGGGAGGTTCCAAGATTTTTTACAGGCCTAGAAAGCCTCATCTTTCTCTCTGGGAATGACTGCTGGTTTCTATCTGCGGATCCTGTGGTTAGTAACCCATCTCATAACCACTATGCCACCAGAGAACCTCAAGGAAATGGACTGACCCGCAGCTGCAATGATGGGATCAAGCATAGAAACAATTGTAAGGATGGTGCAGGACCAGGTCGTGCTTCTATCTGTTGTGCATTGGATTATGAGACAGAACCACTTTGATGGCAGTGTATTTAAATAACAATTCCAATAGTTCTGTTTTCCAGTGGAGCCAAAGGAATATTTGTTCTCTTCTTTGCTTTTATGTTATTTTTTGACAGATACACCCATAGATAGCATGAGGTGATATGATCAGGTCATGAGCATGTAGATTCATCTCTCAATCCTGCCCTGATCTTAGGGACAGGCATGCTGGTGTTTTGGTCTTCTGGTGGGGTTGAGTGAGCCTGCAAATTGGAGAGTCCAGTGCTGTTGCCAAGGGTGGAGTAAGGTTTTGATGTGCTCGCATTTGTTTTACCTTAACACATATATGGTCAATTTACATAGGGTCCGTTGAAGTTCCAAGATACTGCTCTTTCCTGAGAAAAAATATTCTCTTATAATGGATTGAATCTGACGATGAATACATATTAATGGGCAAGAACCGTAGGACTTTTGAGCATGAGAAGGGAAGTTCTGCTAAGCCCTGTTCAGCACCATGGCGGCATGCAGTCTCCATGGACAGGCATTGGACCTGGGGGTCCTCGTGGAAGGCGAGGATTCTACCAATGAACTAGTCTCTGACTCGGGGTTAAAGACTGTTGCTGCTGTCATTGGTGCTGTCAAGTTCATTCTGACTGAGAGCGATCCTATGCCCAGCAGAATGAAACAGAACTGCCCAGTCCTGTGCCATCTCCACAGGTGGTCTTGTGCTTGAGCTCTTTGTCAGCATTGTATGAATGATTTGATATACTTGAAAAAAAATTTAATGGACTTGCATGACTGATCGGAATCCTGGTGATAGAGAGGTGCTCAACGGGCTATAATCCACAAGTTCTGCAGTTTGAACCAACCAGGTACTCCAGGGAAGAAACACAGGTTTCCTACTCCCCTAAATAAGCAGCGTCTCAGAGACCTCCAGGGGCAGTTCTACCCTGTTGTATGAGGTCACTACGAATTGGAAAAGACTCAATGGTAGTGGGCTTGAGTTTGGGGGCTTTATTTGGCAGGAATATTTTTAATCCTACAAAGAAAGGTATACTTGTGTTAGTTTCCTATTTTCCGGAAATGATTTTGTTATCTATAAAGATCAATATAACAATAATCATAGCTAACTATTACTTAGTACTTCACCATATTTCAGTCTTAAGTCATTGACTTTTGCTAAACATTTGCCATGCAGGATGTGAAATAGGTAATACCCTCATTGTGTGAAAGAGTAAACTTTAGTAGACTTCCCCATGGTCACAGAGCTAAAATTCAGATTTTTTAGCTAACGCATTGCATTTAAGATATAACAACAAGGGACTGAGCCGTGGTGTTGTAAGTGGTTGAGTGAGGGACTGCGGCCTGTTGGCTTGGCGGTTCAAATCCAGTGGTGGCTCTCAGAAGCAGCACTGGGTGGCTCCCACGACCACCAGAGGGCAGTGATGCCCCCCGCAAAACAAAACAAAGCAGAATAAAAAAGATATAACAACTAAACAATTGCATCTAGTATGTGTTGCATGACTGTACATATTATTTTATTAATAGGAGTATTGCTAGGGCAAGATAGATATTCATTCTTAGTGAATCAAAAAAAGTAGCCCCCGTGCTATTTCACCCATCTCCATCCTTCCAGCCAGTCCCTGCATCACTTGTTCTCCTTTCTGGAGGATTGTATTTTCTGGATGAAGGTGCACGCCACAATTCTTTTTTAAAAAATTAGTTTATTGGGGTCTCACACTACCCATCACAATATCCATCCATTGTGGCAGGCACACGATGTTGTACATTTGTTGTACATTTGTTGTCATCGTCATTCTCAGAACATTTGCTCTCTGCTTGAGCCTTTGGTATCAGCTTCTCATTTTCCCCCTTCTATTCCCATTCCCCCCTCTTTTGATAATTTATAAATTATGATTATTTTCTCATGTATTACACTGTCTGACATCTCCCTTCACCCACTTCCCCATTGCCCATACCCCATGGAAGAAGTTATATGTAGACCTTTATAAGGTAGAATTAGGATCATGAGAGTGAAGCGGGGAGGAGAGGGAGGAAGCATTTAAGAACTAGAGGAAAGTTGTATCTTTCATTATTGCTACACTGCACCTTGGCTGGCTCATCCCACCCCACCCGCCAAGACTGTTCTGTAAGGGGATGTCTAGTTGCCTACACATGGGCTTTGTGTCCCCACTCCACACTCCCTCTCATTCACAAAGATATAATTTCTTTGTTCTTTGATGCCTGATGCCTGATCTCTGGGACATCTCGTGTTCACACAGGCTGCTGTGCTTCTTTCATTTAGGCTTTGTTGCTTATGAGCCAGGTGGTTGCTTGTTTATCTTCAAGCCTTTAAGATGTTATATCTTTGTTATATCTTTTGATAGCCAGGCACCATCAGCTTTCATTACCACATTTGCTTATGCACCCACTTTGTCTTCAACAATCATGTCGAGAAGGTGAGCATCATGGACTGCCAGTTTAATAGATCAAAGTGTTCTTGCGTTGAGGGAGTACTTGAGTGGAGTTCCAATGTCTGCCTGCCACCTTAATACTAGACCTATAAATAGATGCACATATATCTATTTCCCCAACATCATACATAAATATGTTACATATGTACATGCCTGTATTTAGACCTCTGTAAATGCCATTTGCCTCCTACTTCTATCCTCTATTTCCTTTTACTTTCCTCTTGTCCCACTATCATGTTAAACCTTCATTTATGTCTCAGTAATTACTCTTGGTTACATTGATCAAGCCCTACCAGGCCTCTTACACCCTCCTCACCTCTGATTTTGGATAACTTGTTTTTCTCTTGTCCCTGGGTTTGTTAACACCACATTTTTCCTCTCTACACCCTCTTCCTCTGTGGTCCATTGTTTACACCTACAGATTGTTTATCCAGCCTCTCATCTCAATAGACCTGCAGAAATTATCGCATGCACAAAAACAAGACAGAATTATTACAGCTCTTTTAGAATTTGTCTAGTAGGTCTTCTGGTATTCCTGGAAGCCCCACCCACCACCACCCCAACACACACACAAAAACCAAAAACAAGACAGAGCAAAAAAAAAAAAAACAAAGGAAAACAAAACAATAATAGCAACAAAAAACCAATGACACACAAAAGAGAAAAACCTGTAAATAGTTCAAGGTCTGCTTTTTGACCACCAGGAGTGTTTTCTGTGGCTCCCGCTTGCTATTCTGTGCACACCCTGAGTGTTTTGCCTCCGTGTGGTGGGATCAGATGGGGCACAATTCTCATACTGTGTCTCCAATGAAGGACAATGGGTCCGTAAGGGATGTCACGTCTCATAGTGGGGCCTGCCATATGGTTTTCTCTGCTGACTGCTCTGAGTGGGGGTTTAATCCTCAAGGCATGCCACAATTCTTAATCACTTTAGTAACCCACAGATCACGCTTTCAACATCTGTGTTTTATAGTGCATTGATCTCCTTACTCCGAGGACCCTCCCTACTATCTCCAGGGTCATAAACCAGAACCTGCTGCACTCTCCACAGCACTCTGTGTCAACTCTCTCACTCTCCACCCAAACATGCTGTGCCCCAGTGTCTTTTCTCAGGTTCCCCCAACTTCAAAAGATCTCCTCCTCCTCTGTGACCCACCACCCATTGACCCGAAGACCATTAACTTCCTCCTCTTCTTCTGTGCTCGACTCCCTTCTGTTTATTCCCAGGGCACAGTTAAGCACCATCCTTGACACATACTCTCCACCATCTTGTCCATGTGTCCCTTTCCCCTACCGTCCCGATCAAAACAAAACCCAGATAACTCCCACTCTCCCTGGCACATGCCCACCCACTGCCGCTGACTCGGGCTCAAGACAACACACCTCCAGGCACAGTGACTAAGTCAAGTGGGTCCTGCTGCCTGGCAATCAGGTGGCATTTTTCAACTCCATCCTCTCTTTTCCAGGACAGCTACTTCATACCTTGTCTCTTCAAACCTTCCACACCTCCTCCACCATCCTCACTCTTAGCTGATGCCTTTGCTTCCTATTTCTCCGAGAAAATAGAAGCAATCAGAAAAGAATTTCCGTTGGTTCCCCCGACCGCATCCACCCACCTACATGCATCTGTGCTTGTATGCTGGGTCTTCAAGTCTGTTACTATGGATGAGCCATCTGTGCTCCAAGCTAAAGCCAACCTCTCCACATGTGCATAAGGTCCCACTCCCACTCCTTCTGGGAGAGATGATTCCTGTAGTTCTTCCCTTCCTTATTTCCTCTCTCCCATCAGGATTTTCCCTGGCCCCAGTCAGGTGGGCTGTTATTTCTCTGACTTCAGACGTCATGCCTTAGCTCTATTTTCCCTCCAGCAACTGCCCTTTCCCTTCCTTCTTTATCTCTGATTTGCTTGAATGAGTTGCCTATGCTTTTATTTCTATTTTAAAGTAGTTTCCCCACATTTTTCTTTTTAGAATCCAGGAAATCAGGTTTTGCTCCTGTTGTGTTGTCCATATCAAGTTCACCAGGGTTCTTTAGTGGCTTTCTGTTCCCCACTTTATTACCTCAGAAACATTTGACAGAGGGACATCTTCATCCTAGAAACACACTCATCCCTCCCAGCCCTGATAATGTTGGTACTTTGTATCATCTCATCTGCTATTATGCTCCATCATTTATCTCTTTATTATGTGATTTTTCTGCACTAAAATATCAACTCTATAATGTAAGGATGACTGTTTTCTTCCTTTTTACTCCTGTATCCCAAGTCCTTAAAATGATTTCAGAACTGTTCAAATTGTCTCTTTATATATGTTTTAAAATTTGATCAATATTTCTAGGGAATACTCTCTAGAAATTTGCCATCATGGGTACATTTTTAATAATTTAAAGATGAAACTCTTATTATATACTCTGGGTTTTGTCATTTTTTTCTATGCTTGCAATTAAGACTCTTTTATTTGATGTACTGTTTGTTTGCTTTTCCTTGATTTTCTTAATCAGTTACCTTTGTGGCATGAATATTTGACCTGCCATATCTTATCAATCTTTTCCAATAACTTTCTTTCCACAGAGATGCTGGTGTTTTAACAGTAGCATGCTGGCTTTGATTGGAAGACACATTGGTTTAAGGATAGGGGATATGTGTCAGTACCTTGCTTTTAGTAATCTCCGTGAAACAACTGGTAACTTGGATCAACATGACAGGCTTATTTATTAAGAAGTGATCAGATTCTGAATGTATTCTGAAGTTAGAGAAAGCAACACTTTCAGCATTAGATACAAGTGTGAAGAAAACAGAATCATAAATGATTGTGGTGTTTGGACTGAACAGATGAAAACACACTTGTAGCCATTGAGATGGAGAAACTTTGCTGTTGGTTTGGAAGAATTGACCAGGAGCTCAGTTTGGATCATGGAAAACATGAGGTGTCCTTTCCCCACCCCCTTCCAATTCCAGTAGGGATATATTGAGCAGGAACTTTGAGATAGGAGAGAAGAGTTAAGGAGAGATGCCTGAGCTGACTGTCCATCTTACTCCACTGGCTTACAGAGGGATATGTACATCTTGGAGATGGGGGAAGTTAAATAAGGGAGTAAGTGTCAGCAGAGAAGAGAAAAGATCTGAGTTCTCTGTGAATTCCTTAGCAAGAGATCAACCAGTCGAAGACGAGCTAGACAAAAATCTGGACAGGAGTAGCCAATGAGGTTGGAAGAAATCCAGCTAGTACATTTGACAGGGGAACTTAAATTGCTCTAGAATTTTAGTGAAAAGGGTCTATCAAGGTTAGGGTATTCAGTAGCACAATTAACGCAATCTTAGTAAAATCACACAGGTCAAGTCAGTCCTCTGTTCAAAATTCCATGAACTCCCTTTGTGCTCAACATAAACACCAAAATGTTTCCAAAGACTAAGAGGCCCCCAAGTCCATAACCCTTTCCCACCAGCCATTCTTTAACCTCACTGCTCATCACCCGCTTGCTCTGGGTTTCCCATGCCCATCCTTCAGAGAAGTATAGCGACAGCTCCTATTGCGGTGTTACTCTGCTGGTTTCTCCTTACAGTTCTATCAAGTTCATTTCCTATTTTCAGACTTCTAGGTATGTTTCAGTTTAAAATGAGTACAACTCCTCATGGATTCAATCAGGGTTGCATTGTTACGTGGTCAGTCTCTCTATTCTTAAGAGTGTTTTCTGTTCAGAAACTTATTTTGTCTGATATCCATGTATTTATTCCATTTTGCTTTTAGTTCATAATTGCCTACTATTCTCCATTCTTTTCCTATCAGCCTCACCATAGTTTTAATGTTTATGTGCCTCCTTTATTCAAAACAACAACAAATAAGAATCTCTGTTGTATATATTGGTGCCACCTGACAAATCTCTGTCTCTAGTGGGTGAATGTCTATTCTGTTCACATGTAGTGAGAATGATCGATAAACTTGAGTGCTTCTGCTATCTGACTTTTTGCTCGGTGTCCTCATTTGCTCTCTACTTCTTTATTTATTTAACTTTCTATAATTTTATTGAAGATATTTGGTCATTTGCTTGCTCATTCTCAATAGTCTTTATTTCCCCCTGGACTGGTTTACAGTCATAAGCTCTAGGTGTATAGTATAGATGCTTTTGAAATGTTGTTCTAGGGCAGGGATGCGCAATATGTTGATTGAATTTTACTAGTCGATTGCAAATGTAGTGTGGGTAGATCGCAGGGCATTAAAAAAACAGACGTAAGTGGATCGTCAATCCCATCACTTAATTGATATACAGTGCAATCTTAGGTGTCAAATACATGTGCAAACAACTACACTAAGTGCAGCAAAACTGACAGGCTAAGTTATCACCAATTTTTAGACCTTGCTTTTTTTCCCCCTTAAACATAAGAAAGGGGATTAAAATGAGTGGGGGAGCTGAACCAAGTAACAAGATAAAAATGTATCACTTTCATATGGAATGGGAGATTTTGACACTACAAGCCGACATTCAGCTGAAGTCCTGGAACACTTCTGGAACACTTGCAGAGGGACAGTATCTAAACATGAGAAAATGTGCTACCTCCTTGACTGCATTATTAGGCTCTACTTATTTATGTGAGTCAGCCTTTTCCCACATAAAGATCATTAAGTGCAAGAACCATTCCACTATGACTGATGATCATTTGGAAGGGTACTTGAGGTTGGCTGTCAGCAGCTACTGTCCGGACTCTGCATGCCTGGCTCATTCCATTCAGTGCAAGTCATCAGAGTAAATTCAGGTCTTGACAAAAAATGTACATAGTTAATTGTGTTGTGTTGTGCAACATGGACTCATGCATTTATGCAAGGTACATAAACATACATTGTACATAAAAAGAATTCTTAAAGCACCTATGTGTAAATTAATAATTAGGTCAAATTAAATATATGTTTTGCATTTTTGTAGTTGGTAGATTATTTTGACATGATCATTTTATAAGCAGCTCACATGCTGAAAAAGTGTGAGCGTCCCTGCTCAAGGGCACTTGACAAAATTGAATCCCGGTACCATAGTGACTGCCAGTTGGATTGCTAACCACAAAGCAGGCAGTTTGAACACCAGCTGCTCCCTGAGAGAAAGAAGAGGCCTTCAGTTCTCAAAAAAGTAAAAGTCTCAGAAACCCACAGGAGCAGTTCTATTCCATCCTGTAGTTGCTCTGAGTCAGAATGGACGTAAGGGGGTAGAAGGACTCTATCTATATCATTACATACTGCTGTTGTCATGACTGACTTTCATAAACCATAAAGGTGTGGCTTCTGTTCATTCTTACAGATAGAGGCTTGTTTGCAGTCTCTAGAAACCTTTGTTTTTATTCTCATGGGCACTTGCTACTACTAACGGGGATCACATTAGCCGCATCGAGAGGTCCTGGCTAAATGGAGAAGGTGTAGTTTTGAGGTTCTCACCTTGTTCATGTCCTGACACTCAATCACTTCTACCAGTGGTGCAGGCGCATACCCAGGAAAGTATGGCTATTCTCCCACTATTGTTCACTGGTCTATTGGGGTCAGGCTATACTGTGAGTAGGAGATCTGGAAGATTGCATGTCTTTCTATGATCCCAGGAGTGAATTACAGTATGTTTTGCCCAGAAACTAGCAAGGGAGCCTTTCAGAGTACCCAGTAACATACTAGAAGGGGTAGAATTTCTTTTATTATTTACTTGAAAATGCTTTGATTTTATATATTAAGCTCCCCCCTCCTCCACCCTTCCACCCTGTCAATAAAAACTGTGCAGTAGAAAAAACTTTTAAGAAGGGAATCTGAACATTTGGGTATTCCAACAGATGCAGGCACCTATCCATGCTTTAACACAGAGTCATCTTCTTAAAGTGTTGAAGACCAAAGATGTCCTTTTGAGAAATGGGGTGCACCTGATACAAATGATGGCATTTTCAATCACCTCTTAGGTATGTGAAAGCTGCTCAGTGACTAAGGAACTCTCCAGATGGATTAATATGTTTAGTGTTGATGAAGAGTGTGGAAAAGGACATGTATTACAAGAACAAACCTATCTGTCTTAAAAGAAGCTCAGCCAAAATGTCTCTGAGAAGCAGATAGGGCTTCTCACGTAGCCTTACATAGACATGTTCTCGGGAGAAAAAGTTCTCTGGAAAAGGACATTGTGGTTGGCAAAGTAGCATGCCAGCAGGAAGAAGACTTTAAAAGAGATGTATTGATGCCCCGATCGCAACAAGAGGCTCCAACATAACTACCGTGGTGAGGGCACAAGACCAGGCAGTGTTTCTTCCTGTTAGGCAGAGGATTCCTATGATTTGAGCTTGACTGGGAGGCACCCAACACAACAGTCTATAAAGGACCCTGGGTGGCACAATGGGTTAGAAGTTGTACTCTGGTCATAAGGTCAACAGTTCCAACTGATCACTGGCTCAAAGGGAGAAGCAGCAGACTCTCTGCTCCCGTTAAGATTTACAGTTCCGAAAACCCCACCCAGGGCCTGTATAAATCAGATGCAACCGGACAGCAGTGGGGTTGTGGAGATAGAGTCTTTTAAGATTTCCTGAGTGGTGCAAGCATGAATGTGTTTCCCTTCAGATTGGAGGTTGGAAAGTAAACCAGAATTTTTCATAACTTGTGGACAAACAGATGGGTGCTGGGATCTCCAATCACTGAATTCTAGCTCCAGTCCAAGAACAGTTACTTCTTGAAAGATTGACCTTCCTGATATTCCCTTTCATGAAGAGATCATTGAAGATAAGGGTGCTACAACAAAGTGTGGTGAAGAAAGCAAGCAGTGTGCCCAGCTATCATTTGGAATAGGTTTTGTGGTCCTAAACGCTTGTATTCAAACAAGCAACTATCTAAGTGAGGCATCGATTAAGTCCACATCAAGAAAGCACACCAGCCTGTGTGATGCAAAGATGACAATAACAAAATCCTAATAAGATGAAGGGAAAACCTTATGGAGTATGGTTCTACCGGGACACAAATGAATTTGTTGTGAGTCAGCGTCAACTTGATGGCAACTGGATTTTATACAATCTATAAAAATCAACCAAACTCACTGTCATTGAGCCAATACAGACTCATGGATAAGGCAGGGTAGAATTGCCCCTCTCCATTTCTGAAACCGTGATTCATTTCAGGAGATGAAAGCCCAATCTTTCTTTTGAGGAGATGGCTGGTGATTTTGAACTGCCGACTTTGTAATGAGCAGTTCAATGCTTAGCCACATCACATTGGAGCATTCCATTGTGATAACTAGGGATCATTCCGTGTGCTTATTTGAAATGTTTTAACCATAAAGCTACTATGTAAAGTGAAGGCAACATAAGAATCTATCTTTTCTCTTTCGATTTCACAAGGGGGAGGGAAAATCAAATTTATATCAATGTCTTCCAAAATTGATAGCTGTGAAGCTGATGTCACACATGTCTCAACATCCAACCTTCCAAACAATTCTGATATCAGTTGTCCTGTTCATAGCATTCTCTACTTGTCTGCTGGGCTTGGTAGCTTGTTGCAGTGCCTACACAGAACTCAAAGACAATACTCATGATTATGGGGTTTATTCAGGAAGTTGACAAGTTATAAATGTCCAGGATACAATTATTCTCAGTCAAGTCTTTGGTCTCTCAGCTATATAATGGCTTATTAGCTTTTGTTTTGCATGTCCAAAATTGCAAAGTTCTTTTAGAGTTGCCAATAATTGCCCAGAGGGCGTGCTACTCTACATTAAGCCCAAAGATGCTTTGGCAAACCTATTTCCCCCAGTGAATTACCTGGAGGCCTTTTCACAAGTTAGTATCCTATCTGCAGACACTCAACTTTACTTACTCCATGGGCAGGGAAGTCTACCACTCTCATGCTCTGCCTCCTGGTGGTGCTGCTAATGCTGCTGCTTCCCTGAAACTCCTCTGGTGTCACAGCTGACTCCTGGATCAAGGAAGACTAATATGTTGGAATCTTAGGGATCCAAGGATGCAGCCCACTCCTGGTTCTTTTTTTCTTGCTGATAATGATAAACCCTCCTCCTTCCTGCTCACAAGTTGGCTCATTTTATATCAACCAAGATGGCAGCCATAATTCATCCTGTTGACATTTCACAACTGAGTTGTCCCCATGTCTTCCCTTGCCTTCTCTTACCCAGATCCATCAGCAAAAGGCCCTTTGGTGAGAATTGCAAAGACTATGGCTAGAAGAGAAACATTAATAGTTCAATGCACTGCAGCTATTTTCAGAAAATGCTGTGATATCATTGACTCACTGTTAGCTCGCAAATAAATATCACCTATTTGAAATAAACCCACAGTGGAGAGTGGAAAATCTTTTTACTATTAAAAGGATGCCTTAGTGATGCTTATTGCAAGCGTTTAAGAAGGAAACTATCCAAAGCCAGATGGGAGACACATGCCGATAAATCCCTGTGTGGAGCTGCAGTTCCATTTTGCTTTGCACTGTGTGCCATTACACTGTCTGCGTGGATGGCGGTGCCAGCCTCATGCGTGTTTCAAAGATGTCATAATCACCAGGTTCAGCTGGAGCACCATGCCTTCCTGGTAAGCAGCGGGGTCTTGAAAGAGGTAATAGAGCCAAGACAGGCACCAGGCTGCCTGTGGATGAGGCAGCATGATGAAATCATTGAGCACATTGATTCATCCATGTCACTTGAACATTATGCATTTTTGCCTCCTGTGAACATTTCCTCATTTTTAACTAAAAAAAAAAAAATTGTCCCCTAGGATCTGCTTCAAAACACAGATGCCCACAAAAGAGCCTTCCATGAAATCTACCGGACCAGGTCGGTTAATGGGATCCCTGTGCCCCCTGACCAGTTAGAGGACATGGCTGAGAGGTAAGCAAATGCCTGGCTTTAGGAAATTTCTTGTTCAAAAGCAGCCCTGGGTGGAGGCTTTCTATTCTGTTCCTTTTTTTCCATGGCTTTCCTTTTTTCCACCAGCATGTTTACGTTTGATAAGGAAACCTCAGAATCCCGTAAGACTGGCTGAGAATGTCAAGGGTCTGATCCCTTTCTAGTGGAAAGGAGGAAATTTCTGAATTTACTAGTGCAGCAGCCTGGCATTCACAGAGAAAGCTGCTTCTCCCTGGGCTGTATTGTTATTCAGGGCTGTCAGGAACATTATGTAATTTTGCAAAAGCAGCTTAGAAAAGAACCGGCAGAGCGATGTGTTGGCAGGGGCGAGCAGTAAATCAGACTCAATCGTTCCCAGTTTGCCTTTCCACACAGATCTGGAAAAGGGATCTGAGGGGAACGATCCACCCGCGCGTGGAGGGCTGTCCTGGCAGCCAGGTCCTGGGAGCTTGCATGTAACAGGTTAAAAGAAGCCGCGTGCTGTTACTATTAGTTACATCCTGTGAATTCTCGGTGTTTTATTTCTAGGTTTCATTTTGTTTCCTCCACATCAGAGCTGCACTTGATGAGAATGGAATTTCTCGAATTAAAGTACCGTCTGCTCTCACTGCTGGTTCTTGCAGAGTCAAAGCTGAAGTCGTGGATCATCAAATATGGGAGAAGGGACTCGGTGGAGCTGCTGCTGCAGAATTACATTGTGAGTCTCCCCGGTGCTTTGAGAGAGGAACACAGGAAGCAGGGATGTGGTATCCTACACCTGCCCCTTCGTGTGGTGCTGTTCTGTTTTGTTCTTGAATTTCAATGTGAAAGTGCCTGTGTCTTGGTTGGATGGGAGAGGTGCTTAAGAGCTGTTACAGTCAGCCACAGTTAACAATCTATGTTTTTAGAAAAGGATTTGTGCATTGGGCTTGTGGAGCAGGTGTGACTGACAGGCTTTTATGGCTTAAAAAAAAGTTTTTTGCATTGCATGCCCACAGCATCTGTTATGAGCTCGTCATTGAAAGCTGATTCAGACTTGAAGTGGCTCTACATGTCTCCTGGGTTTAAATGGGTTCTCATTCGTGACAGGGAAACTGTCTTTTTCACTTTGTGTAGATTAGGTCTGTTTCTGTGTCTCCTTGTCATTCTCTGAGGTGTGTCTATGTGTCTCTGTGTGTGTAACATTTGATTTATAAAGCTCTATGCTGAGGCGTAAATGTGTGACCTCCCTTTGGGGCTCTCTGTCCAGATAATCAGCTAGAACAGTGGTCCTCAACCTTCCTAATGCCACGACCCTTTAATAGAATTCCTCACGGTGTGGTGACCAACCTCAACCATAAAATTATTTTTGTTGTTACTTTATAACTGTCATTTTGCTACTGTTATGAATGCTACTGTCATGCTGCTACATGCTGTGACAAGGTCATTCGACTCCCAAAGGTGTCATGACCCACAGCTTGAGAATAACTGATCAAGAACCATATAGAATTATATGAGGAGGCTTTAAAAAGTTTGTCCTGAAATCCCAGTATCTTTTCATTACATTTCTCCACAAACTTTTTGAGTGTGAGTCTCCTTGCCTAGAATCAGTGTAGCACAAGGTCTTTGCTTACACCTGCACATACACGTGCAAAACAGATTTTTCTGTCATCATTAACTCCCACTGACACGACAGTGTTAGGTTAATTAAAGGTGATTTATTTCTCTTAGGAAATTAAGTCTTCCTCCTTCTACAAGCTTATTGGCAATACATGCCTGCTCACAAATTCACCTTTGGTGGAACTACTTCACCTTCTGTTTTCATCAAAAATTCAAAATGACAATTTTGTGAACTTTTACCAGATACATCCATTTCTAACCTGGACTCTGACTCTAACATCTTGGGGGGTGGGGCACTGATAGACCGACAGAAACAATGGCTTTATGGGAACACCCAGGATTTCATTTTATTCCATTTCTTAAGTGATGCCTGGAACTACATGAATTTCACAATTAAATGCAACAGCTTTTCAATCAAGTCTTTCTCAAGACTTCTAAAAGGGTCTTGAAAGCATTTGTCAAAAATAGGCAATCTGTTGTGATATGCTCCCTTTCTTGCTTTTTCATTTTTTTCAGTAAGTAAAGTGAAAATCCTAGATTTGTTAGCTCTCCGCTATCACGCCATTCCTTCCCATGTTAAATTTCCCTTTAAGTGCAGATTTGCATTTATACTTTCTGTCAAAAGATATACCCTGAATGCTGGAGCTATTTATGTAGGTTTCGTCTTTGTTCTCGCTATTTATGGATAGCCAATCAGATTCCAATACTTAAGGGGACCCTTCCACCAGGTTGATAACCCAGTACAATGATGTTAGCAATCTGTTTTGAACTTCTCAAAATAAAGGTTATATTAATAGAGAGCTGTTATTAATGATTAAAAAAACTCTGTACTTTCTGCCCACTCCATAAAGTTTGCTAAGCTGCTAATTTTAAACTTTGCTTTGTAGCTCTCAAAGTAGCTTGAAAATTGCTGTAATTATGCCACAAACATAACATGTTTCAACAATTATGCCTTCATATTCTCATCTCCTGTCGCCTATCTACACTAATGGTGACTATTCATCATTACGCACTCTCGCTCCTGCTGCCTCTCTCCCTTTATAAAGTTAGCAACGACTTGGTGCTCAGTTCTTGGAAGGACTGTAAAGCTTTGAGTGTTGGCCGTTTGTCTGACACCTGGACACATGCAACATCCACTAAGGAAACTTCTGAGAGCTCTCAGCATCAAGTCATCTGCCCCAATGGGGCACAGTTAGTCCTCTGACGTGGAACCTGTATTTGAATGTACAACCTTCTGAATCAATGGCCCTTTGCTGAAATACTGGACTTCCTGAAAACTGCCTGGGGAATGCCTATTTCCGAAGTAAAAGAGAGACTCATTGATCTTACGGTTCAGTCACAATGAGAAAACTTATGCTTAGACACTGTGACTTTTGAGTTGCTATTATTTATGTATGTGATAGGGTAGCCTAGGTGAGCGGGTTTAGAATGGGAGGGGGAGAGATTGAAATTCACTCCTCCCCTGCCCCACCTCGAATCAAGCTCAATGCCATTTCGTTGATCCCAACTTGTAGCCACCCACCCTGTAGGTTAGAAAAGAACCGTCCTGATGGGTTTCCAAGACTATGATTCTTTACAGGAATAGAAAGCCTCATCTTTCTCCGGGAGAGAGTGGTTTCAAACTGGTTTCAAGTGGTTTCAAACTCCTGACCTTGTGAACAGCCCACTCTGTAACATGTTCCACCACCACTAGCATTGCGTCTAATGGGTTGGATTCATAGCACAGTGGCTCACTACCCATTCGACTTTGGGGATGACGTATTTTCCAGTAGACAGTTTTTTTTGCACATTGTAGCTACAGCAGAATAAAACACAGTCTTCTAAGGAGTAGAGACTGACACAATTCTTTCAGTTCCACACAGGGCCTCTCACCTCCTTTTTGGGTTTGTGGGAAGTCATTTGCTTTAGAACAGAATGGTTAAGAGAGTGTGAAGACTTTGGGATAATATAATCAGATTGGTTTCTTTCAGGCAGACCTTTCCTTGGTTTCTAAAAATGCTTGTTGTAATGAGTCATATGCTCTTACCAAGAGAAGAACTAGAGGATTCTGTGAATGTAAAGGTTTCCTTTACATTCTCAACTGTTTTATTCTTCTACTGAAAAAAAAAAAAGGATTAAAATTCATGAGGACTTGAGAATGTATTTCTATAGTAAGTGCCTAAAGAATTCTTGCAAAAATACACAATATGTGTTGCAGTTTGTTTAGACAATGACTTCTTGATAAGAGACTATACATTTTGATGTACATCCAAAGATGACTGGTTTGTTCTTGCCGATGAAATTGTTCATATAATCATACTAGGTTGCACTCACTTCAGTTGTACTTTGAAAAAAATAGGGCAGCATTTTATGTTTTCTTTCACACAAAAGAAAGAGAAGAGTTCTTGGGATTGTTGATTGTGTGAATGAAACATAAGAAATGCAAACATTTGCAATTTTTTCTTTTTTATTTGCATTATTAATCATTTATTTTATTCACTTGAGTAGTTAATACTCATGAAACTTCTCTCTAAGCATTTTTTTTCTTCCACTGAAAGCCTAAATTATTGGTGTTAGCTCTATTGAAGTGAACTTGATGGACCTTTAAATTTTCATCTCTATTCTTACCTTTTGAAAGTCAAAATTCAATCACTTCTAATAGTACTTTGGATTTAGTGGAATAAAAAAGTTACCTTCTTATTTAATCAAAGTATCATCAACTCAAAAAGTCTCCTAGTGAGACTTGTATTTGTCGAACTTGATCTCTAATTTGTCTTTATTTTTTAAAACTTATTCATTTTTCTAAGAGGCTATGCCAAGATAGTTCATGGTGAAAAAGATTTGAAATTTCTTTCACTAAAGCAATTCTAATGGTTGAAAGAACTAATATTACCAAATGGAAACCAAGGGCCAACTTAAAAGAAACAGTGAAACATTAAAATAAAAGACTTCCCTTTCAAAGTGAATGGTTTATTCTCTCAGGTCGGAGGCGTCCTTGGATGGGGCAAGCAGTTATGTTCTCAATTGCCTATTAGGTGGAGGTTGGGCAGTTCCGACCTATCCAGAGACCCCCAGGGAGGGAGGGATGGCAAGCTGCTTCCAAGGCCATTGCCATGAAAGCCCTCAGGAGGATTCCTATGCGGAACCTCAGAATTGACTCAAAAGTAACGGACAGCCATAGCAACCATACAGGGAAGCTCAAAAAGACTTGAATGACTCCTTACACGCTTTATCATAGTCTTAGAACTGCCTTCCTTGCACACCTAGGTGGGATGGAACCTGGAAACAAGATTTTGTTTCTTGCTCACTTTTAATCACCAACAGAATCTTTAGCAAGAGAATATTTAAGTCATTTTACCCATACAGGACAATCCCACTTCCGGTATCTAGAGCCATTGTTTGATTTTTGGCCTCTTGGAGTCTGTGACAGTACTACATATGACCGTTTTAAAACTTTGTCAAAACTTAGTACTTTGGACTAAGTACTCAGTACTTAGCTTCCTTTTCAAGTTCTTATACCAGGCTCATAGCCTTAGGTGTCTTTACCCATTTTCATCTAATAGGAGGGATAAGAGGAAAATCAATAATGAGGTGAAAGATGAACTAGAGGGGGTGTGGGAGTCTTGACTGGTAATTTAAGCTCTTGACTATGGAGCTGATGATCTTAATGTAAACCCACATCTAATTTACAATAAAAAGATGTTGACAAATTAAATGACCATAAATTATTTTCCCCATTTGGTGAATTTGAAATTAAATAATGAGTTTACTATTTTCCTACTTTCTTCTCAAAACAAATATGAGCCATCTTTTTCAAGTTATTGAGTGAAGTATTCATCAAGAAAATTCTCATCCCAGGAAATTTGCAACATTTCTAACCCTTCTACCTTTCAGGAATAATTAATGTGTAAGCACCTGCTTTATAAGCTTGAAGTGCGATAAATTGTACAACACATGCAATGCTGCTTTTCCCTGTTTTCTTGAAACGTAACCAACACGTAATGGTAAAAAGCAAGGATATTCTTGAAAATGCATCTCTACACAGGGATTTCCCATCTTGCCCTATGGGTGGCAATGAGTCAGAATTGATTTTTGATGGCAGTGAGTCCATTTGTTTGTTTTTGAGATGAGACTCAGATTTCCTGGAGCTAACAATAACATAATTTATCTGAGTTGTTATTTTGGGATGCGTTGTCTATTTTATAGTACATATTTCTTGCAGTGACTGAAAGAGAGAGAGAGAGATAGACTTGTCTCATCTATACTTTTAAGAAGCCACTAGATACATGATGCCACTGATAACATTAGTTGAATATGAGATTATTTAGTTCTTTCCACTTGCAAACATGCCCTACCTACCTTTTATTTGAATAGAAGTGCTTGTGCCTGGCCACCTTGTGTTTATAACTGAAAGTTTCTGGGAACATTCAGTCACAAGGATTAATATTAAAAGATCAAAAGAATCCCACAGCTCAAGCCCAGTAGGCCCATTAAAATGTTCTTCCATACCTACCGCCTTCTGAATGTCAGGCCCTGGTTCTCGGCAGAACCCCCCATCTCTTCTCACAGCCAGCTCTTGGGCAGCGGTTGAAGTAGAATGCTTTCTCAATCTAGTGCTGAGTTAAAATTAAAATTGCAGAATCAATATATAAGCTTAGAATAAATTCAGGTTCTGTGTAACAATAGATTTCATTTGCTATTTTAAGAGTAAGCTTAGGAAGTTTGGGTAAAATATACATAAAGCTAGCTCACTATTTGTCTTCATTCTCCAGTAAACCTAAGACATGCTGAAGATACCTGATGTTCACACACCTGCCTAACCCTAGTGCATGTGACCTTCTAACCATGCTCCTGCCCTTTCCAGGCTTTTATAGAAAACAGCAAATTCTTTGAGCAGTATGAAGTGACCTACCAGATCCTGAAACAGACCGCAGAGATGTACGTCAAAGCAGATGGCTCAGGTAAGGCGGGAGTTGATGTGGCATGGAACTTGGTCAGAATCAGAGCCTGCAGGTTTCTGAGTGATCACAACACATCTTGTGTCTGCAGAATCCTCGTGAGGCGGGGCTGCTGGTCGGAAAAGCACATATTCAGTCTTCTCATGTGGACTTTTGGCTAGGAGATTTTTTTCCAGTGTCTAAACTGCATATTGATATACCACAGTGTGTGTGTGTGTGTGTGTGTGTGTGTGTGTGATCTAAGAGAGAACAGAATAAGCATGCATTTTCTAAATTGCAATTTTTTAAAATCTATTTTCAACTCAGAGATCTGAAGGCAAATAAATAAATAACCTGACTACCACAATCAAGTCAATAAGAGCTTAAATGATTTTTAAAAAGTTGCCTCGCATCAATTCTAATTCGCAATGATCCAACTATGGATCATCCAACTATGAGGCATTCATTCATTCAAAAACAATCAATGGCTGACTTTTTGGATGGAGCTCACCAGGCCTGTCTTCCATGTTCTCTCTCTGGGTAGACTTGCACCTCTGGCCTTTCAGTGAGCAACCAGGCATGTTCCCCTCTTGCTCCATCCATTCATCTAGTGTAAACCCTAAAGTTGTTAAGAACATTATTGTCTTGATTGTAGCATGGCATACGCTTTGACCAGTATCATGGGATAGCACTTTTGATTGACCCTAAAGAGTCCCATCTACTTGGGTTCTTAGAACGTGTAAACACATATTCGGAGGACCTTGTTTGTAGCCCACTTATGGATAAAGTTGGACGTCCTCTGATCTTTCATCTACACAATGATCCTGTGGTTTCCAGTACCTGGTGCAGGAGAGGCTCACATTACACATGTGAACTGTATAGCCTGAGGATGGACCGGGCCTGCACACTAGTATGTAAGAATGCCAGGAGAAGGCATGGTGGGCTTAACGCACACACACCAACAGCCTCATGCATGTTGCCTGTTTCAGTGGAGGAAGCTGAGAACGTGATGAAGTTCATGAGTGACACCACAGCTCAGTGGAGGAACTTGTCGGTCGAAGTGAGAAGCGTGAGGAGCATGCTGGAAGAAGTCATCTCAAACTGGGACCGCTACGGCAACACAGTGGCCAGTCTCCAAGCATGGCTGGAGGATGCAGAGAAGATGCTAAGTCAAACAGAGCATGCCAAAAAGGTGAGGTGATTCTACACCATGGAAGCTTAGACATAGACTTTGAGGAGTTTTTACAGCATGCTTTGCTTGGGAATATTTGCCAGTGTGACTCCAGCATGCTGACTCCACCTGACAAATTATGTTTTCAGTCTATCCATTATTTCCGACGGACAGATGCACTGTTAACAAATGCTCTGTTTAGATATCTCCCTATTCAATCTGTTTGCTGTTGGGCTTTTTTGGGTTTGGCTTTGGAGTGCAGAAGAACCATACCTGGTGGGGTCTCCCCAAACCTCCATGTAGCAGAGGGCACTAGGCTCACAATGCAATCGGTACAGGACCCAAATCCAAAATCCAAACTCACTGCTATGCAATCCATTCTGACTCATAGGCACTAATTTCTGAGAGGAGGAATTTGGCTTTGGGTAACAGAGTAATGAATCTAGAGCATGACCATTTTGTCTCTGAATATTTCTTATTTTCAATTTTACCAACCCTCAGTCGCAGGTCTTATTTTAGATTGGAATAATTTTTAAAATTTTATTCATTTTTTTGGCTAGTTGTATGTGTGTGTATGAGGGGACCACTGTGTTACTTGAGTGAATGTAAATATCAGTGAAATGGAGTATTTCATACAATAACTTTGTAAATATTTCACTTGGTGGCCAGTAAAAAACTGAGCACAACCAATGAGAAAATTATCATAAAAATTACCTCTACCCTTACTGAAATGCGGGGAGAGTGATAAAGAGCTTTGGCCACACTGATTGGAGAAACAAATGAAATCTTAGCTGCCTCATTTCTCTGTTCTTGAGTGGGTTGACAATGTTGGTTGTGGTGGGTGGGGAATCTGAAGGCTACACCATAGTATTCAGAAGTTCTGCTTTTGATTTTAAATCGATTACACTATTTTACTGAGTGTTCATATCATCTGAACACAGCCTGAATACAAGTTCCAGCATGACTACTGATAAGCCACGAAATGGTGGGAAGTAAATTTCTATGGACTAGGTACTATAGCAGAGTCTTAGTGGCACAGTTGATTAAGAACTGGAGTGGGGGGGTGTCACAGGGTAACCAGCCACCCTGTGACAGAAAGATGAGGTTCCCTGCTCTGAAAATCTAAGGAATGATTTTACTCTGTCTTCCAGGGTCCCCATGAGTCAGAATCCACTTGATAGCAGGGGTAAATGGTAAAATGTTAGCCCCACCTTAAGTTAAGTCCACATTTTAGAATCACTGCTCATCTTTCATGATTGGTTCCTTATGCCAGTGTGTTATCCTAGCAGATTTCTACTTTTTCTGATGTTTACCATTCTGCATTTTGTACAGCTTTCATCTCTGTGGAGAGATGAAAATGACAGTAGTTGTATACCCATTCTGAATTTGCCTTGGTGTTTATTTGATTGAAGGGAAACTAGCCACCAGAAACAGAGATGTGCCCATCTGTTGGCAAACCATCTCCTCCCACCCAGCAATGACACAAAGTGGGTTTGAATAATCTTTTTACTTTGCTGTGGCCAGACACCCATTCTTTTGACTTAGAATGAATTGGAGACCACTTCCTGGCCACAGGTACTGCCTTAAGCACATAAGAGTGTCATTGAACAAGGGAGGGGATTCCATTATTTTTGAAAAATGATTGAATTTGGTGCATGTTTTGCTGGGTATACTATCAACTACAATCAAAGAAAATAAGATGACATTTGATCTTACAAGAAGGTATTTACTGTTTCAAGTTCATTTATTAAAAAGTAGTATTTCATTGGGAAAAGATTGAAGGTATACCTAAATATTGGGACAAGTCTTAGAACAGGCATTTCTCTGAGTCTGGTCATTGTCATGTCAGTTGTTACCATTCAGTACCTGGTTTCCAACTGAGTGCCTTCTTTATTTACTGTGTAGGACTTTTTTCGCAATTTGCCTCATTGGATTCAGCAGCACGCCACCATGAATGATGCTGGCAATTTCCTCATTGAAACCTGTGATGAGATGGTTTCCCAGGATCTTAAGCAGCAATTACTGTTGCTAAATGGGCGATGGAGGGAGTTATTTATGGAAGTCAAGCAAGTATGTCTTTCAGTCTCGATATCTCCACAATGTGTGTGTTACAACCTGCTATGATAAATACCCTGTTTAGAGAGTGTTCATATAGAATGGGCTTACAGGTACAGAGGGTAGATATGTTTAGAAATGGTATGCTTTGTATTTGGAAATTCATTCTCTTGTATTTTAATGGAAGATGATTATAAAAATTATCATTTGATTAAGAATAACCTTGACTTACGGCATTTACATATAGAGAACAATTTGGGTTTCCAAGTAGAACTCAAGTCTTAATTTTTTTTGCTAGTTCCGTTTTCTCTCCATTCACAATAATTGAACTGGATTTTGAGTGTATTTAAATTTGGATTTAGAGAATTGGGAGTTAGAGTTCACCTGTAACATATACCATATAACATTTGCAGAAAGTGTGAGGGGAGGAAAGACCAGGCAGGCTAACATGTCTGCTTAGTGATTTCTCACACTGTCGTGTGTGACCCATTCTCGCCTTCTCAGTATGCCCGAGCTGATGAGTTGGACAGAATGAAGAAAGAATATACCGATTGTGTGAAGACCCTGACTGCCTTCACCACCGAGGCCCAGCGGAAGCTGTCAGAGCCCTTAGGAGTCTCCTTTTTGAATGTCAAGTTACTAATTCAAGACTTGGAGGTGAGGGGGATCCTGGGCCATAAAAGACAGATACTATTTTGAAAATAAACAACTCTGAGAGTTACTCAGGTGACTGCAAACACTGTCCTTTGTTCTCCTTGGACGGATCCTGTCTGTCCTGGTTCCCACCTTTCCTAAGAAAATGTATCTGGATTTTGTGAAACACTGTGTGGACCAGGTAGAGTCACTTCGACAGAGTTCACCTAAAGTCCAATGGTACAGTTCCTAGAGGGAGCAAGAGCCTTCCATAGACAACATATTCATCCATAAAGGATTTGTTAAAGGCTTCCAACAATTACAGTTCCAGAAAATTGAGTTTTGTTAGTGCCATTTCTTGAATGCTATCCTCAAACATAAAGTAGTGGAAGAATAGTTAACGGCACAGAGAGGTGGCTTGATATATGTGCGTTGTTAAGATAGAAAAGTAATCACCATTAAACCTTTAAAAATGGTGATAGACACACAGAGGGGAGGAAAAGTTGATACTGGAATGGGACAATGTTGGCTCTGGTGGTGACAGTGTGTGGAGACTATAGGAAAACCTATTTTCTTGATGCTAATGTCGCTACATTAAAAGTTTTTCCATGGGAGCACGTTGCTTTCTTGAGGGGAAAGAGGGTTGGTTAATATTTGAAGACAGGGGAATTGGCTCAGAGAAGAAACATGTGTTTGTTGTTGCTGGGGCCATGAGTTGATCATGACTCCTCACCTCCCCCCACCTCTCTGTATAACAGAGGGCAACCCTACCTGATCCTGCACCACGGGTTGGGATAATACAATATTTATAGCTGCATTAGCATGTTGTTTTGAACCTTTAAAGATCACATCAGTTAATGTTTTTGCGAGCTTAAGGATTTATGGTCACTTTTCAAGGAAAGCTTTTCTGTGTTTACATATTAACAAGGAAGGGAAAAGTGTCCCTAGGGAGCACACCAGGAGTCCTCACAGCCCAGTGATTGAGTGCTCACCTGCTAAGTCAAATAGTTGGATTGAATCCACTGGTTACTCCATGGGAGAAAGATGTGGCAGTCTGCTTCCCAAAAGATGCGCTCCCTTGGGAGCCCGATGGGGCAGTTCTGCTTGGTTCTGTAGAGCCATTATGAGTCGGAATAGACTATATCCCAATGGACTATTTGGCGGAGATGGTTCAGCATTTGGCCACTAACCACAAGGTTGACATTCGTACTCCTCAGAACGGCTGTTTGACCTGCCTTCCTAAAGGCCACAGCCTTGAAAACCCAATGGAACCATTCCACGCTTTACGCCTAGAGTCACCTGGAGTCTGAATCAACTTGATGGCAGCTCAAATATACCACACTCACTGCCATGGATTCAATTCTGACTCAGAGGGACTTTACAGGACAGGGTGCAATGCCCCTGTGGGTTTCTGAGCCTACAGATCCTATGGCCATAGATAGTTTCATTTTCTACTGCAAAGTGGCTGCTGGTTTCTAACTGCTGACCTTGAGGTTAATCGCCCAACACATTAACCATGAGGTAATCAGGGCTCCTTGATGGTACCTGGTAATGAAATAAAGCTCAACCTGGAATCTCCAAGGGGCTATTAGAGGCATAGAGTCTTCTGTGGCACACATGGGCTTTGATCCTGACTTCTTTGGTATCCTGAAGTTCAAAGGCTGTGGGCTCCAGGTATTAATGCTGCTGTTTCCATGGTTCTTGCAGGACATTGAGCAGAGGGTGCCGGTGATGGATGCCCAATACAAGATGATTACAAAGACAGCCCACCTCATTACAAAAGAAAGTTCCCAAGAAGAAGCTAAGGAAATGTTCACCACCATGTCTGCACTCAAGGAGCAGCTAGCCAAGGTGGGAAAACATCAGAACACACTGAGATACTGACACTTTCTGGTTGTCCCTCTTTCTCTCTCACCTACGAGCAGGACACCTGTTGTGCTTGCTAATAATCCTGCTTCTGTATGATTTAATGATTTAATGATTTAAAATCTGTATGATTTTCTAACAGTATTTCTTCTGCTTCTTCTCAAGTTTCCTGAGTTAGTAACTTTGACATGAGTCTTAGCAAGAAAACTATGATGCTGACACCAAGTATTATCTCTGTTACATCAGAAGTACTCCAAACTCCCACCACCAAACTCACTGCCATTGAGTCAACCTACTCACAGAGGCCTCTAGGATAGAGTGGACCTTCCCCTGGGGGTTTCTGAGATGCTAACTCCTTATGGGAGTAGAGCCCTGTTTTTATCCCAGGGAATACGGTGTTTTCAAACTGATGACCATGTGTTTAGCAGCCCCATGAGGAACCACTATGCCACCAGGGCTCCTTAGAAGCTATATTTTAAAGAGTCCTGGTGGTGCTCTTGGGTACGTATTGGACTTTGAACTGCAAGGTTGGTAGTTCAAACCCATCAGCTAATAATCTAGGAAAAAGATGAGGTTGTCTACTTCCATAAAGATTCAGTGCCCCAGAAATGTGATAGTTTGATGTGATGGCAATGGATTTGGGTTTAGATTAGCTTTATTTTAGTAGAAAGGTAGAATTGCTCTGGGGGAAAGATAAACCAAGAAATCAGTGTTGTAAAACACACACGCACGCACACACATATAACGAGAGGGTGGGGAGAAAGGGGAAAGACAAGAAAGGGCCATAGAGTTGAATGAGAATAATGTTGAGTGCTCCTGAAATACCTCCACTTTCCATATTTGCTGGTATAACCAGCAAACAGTTGAATGACTGTCCTTCATGACACAGATCTGAGTTAGTAGGGTACTTAGTAGACTTAGAGTATTTTCTTTCCTTTACTTTATATGCAGAGATAGCTGAACATAAAGTCTGTTCTGATCCAAGCAGCCATATGCACCACAGAACGAAGCACTCCCTACGTGGTCCTGTGCCGTACTCACAAGTGCTGCGGGCACTGGGTCAACCCATCTGCTTGAGGGCCTTCCTCTTTTTTGTCTGTCCCTTACTATACCAAGCAGAATGTCCTTTTCCAGGGACTGGTCTCCCCTGACAACATGGCCAAAGTATGTAAGGCAAAGTTTTGCCATCATTGCCTGTCAGGAGAACTTCAGCTAGACTTCTTCCAAGGCAGATCAGATTGTCCTTTTAGCAGTTGCTGGTACTTTTCAATATTCTTCTCCACAATTCAAATACATCAATTCTTCTTGGGTCTTCCTTATTTCTTTGTATGATTTTCACATTCATATGAGGCAATGGGAAATACCATGTCTTGGGTTGGGCACATCTCAAAGTAACATCCTTACTTTTCAGCACGTTCAAGAGTTCTTGTGCAGCAGATTTTTGCAATGCACACACCTTTTGATCTACTGATTGCTACTTCCATGAACATTGATTGTGGATCCAGAATTTTCATTTTGGATGGAGAAGTTATAGCCTTTTCTATTTGACGCATGTTTTTTGTCTGTCTGAATTTTAGAAGCTTTATGAGGATTACTACCTAAAGTTGATTTTTAGGAAGGTGGCATTTATAATACCTGCCTGGACTATGATTGGATACTTAGTTTGTAGCAAAAGAAAAAAGTGTATAAATAAATGAATGGGAAAAGTTTTGAAAGGAATAATTAGAAAATTTAAACAGAAGTAGACATGTCTATTAACAAAGAGAGAAACTAGAAAGAGAATGACCTAAAAGAAATCTGTAGTGAATAGTTAATGGAAAAAGAAATATTTTTGAAAAATGAAAATTCGAAGAAAGATAGATCTGAGAAAGAAATCCTTAGCTGTCAATCTGGTATAGATTGGAGTATTTATTTTTAATGGTTTCTATTTTAACATTCAAACTAGAGTTATGTGTAATTTGAAAGTAAAAGGAAATCATGATAATATCTGTTGCCAATAAAGTTTCCTAAACATAAGATACAAAGCTTAGTCAACACTCTCCACTTGTTAAACTTGTAGCAGCTCTCAAGAATTTTGTCTGAACTCATGTCTTAGCCTGGACAGGTTTCCAGATCTGCGGGAATCCTGAAGAAAGCACATTAGGTCTTTAGATATTCTCTAAGTCATTAAATGTTTTACTGATGTTTTGGATGTAGCACCTTGATCTGTTTTCTGTAGCACACAGGCAGGAAGGTTTTTAAGAGTGCTTTGGCTTTTATGGTTGATCCTAGCTTCTCTTGGTTTTTCTTAAAGTAATTTCAGCAGAGGCTCATTGTAGCAGAAAAGCTATATCATCTATCTTTTTAGGCAGATATGCAAGTGTGTCAGCACACACCACTCTTATTTGACAGGGTGACAAAATGGTATCCTCTGGTCTCGCCCCGGATGTCTTTGGCAATATGATTGATAAAGTTAGTGCATGACTGTGGTTATCCTTTAAGAAAGAAAAGGGCAAACCAAAACTGAAACTGCCAGCAAAGGTATAATAACAATTACTTCCTTCTCTTTCTTCAGTCTTGTGAAAGTATTGATACTACTTTGGAAGCCACCTTAGGGTCAATGGGGTGTGGGTGTGTGGGGGAGCAGAGTAGGAAGGTCTTGGATTTTAACATCAACGTTAGAAGGCACTTTTAGGGGCTCTTGATTTCCAGGACCTTAGAAACACAGCATAATGACCATGCTGGCATGAAAAACCAAGACAGCATGTTGGTTCTGACTCAGTCTGGCCCCACGGATGCTGAGAACTGCTTCCCACCTGCCGGGTCTTTTTTTGGAACTTCCCCGGGGTGGATTTGAAAGGCCAACCTCTCCGGTTAGCCACCGTCTTCATTACCCATCGGTGCCATCCAGCATTCCAGGTGCCACATGCACAGCATGTTTTGCAAAGACCCTGAATGATGAGGATGAGGCTCATTTCAATCAAGGGACAACCCCTAGTGGTGGAGTCTTCCTGAGTGAGTTAATCTGTGACATGAGTTCTTGGGACTTGAAAAGGCACAGAGTATCCAAAAGTGGGGTCAGTGAGCAGCAGGAAAATGGATAGCCTTCTAACCCGGTTCACTCCTATCCACCACCCTGCTGAGAATTCACCTCCCCAGACCAGTTAAACTGAATGCTGAATCAGAATCTGCATTTCAGCAAGATTCCCAGGTGATTCTAATTAAGTGTAGCTGGGGTACAAAGACAAATTCTTTGCAGGGGATTGAATGAGAATGAACCAGTCCAACCCCTGATTTGAGAAAGAATAAGCTAACAAGTCTGTAGGCTTACCAAGCCTAAATGCCTTACCTAGGAGGGCTATTGAAAATAAAGTTGGAAGGCTCCTTGAGAACCCTTGCACCTCTCTTGAGCACATTCCAAGGCTATAAATTTAATGGGAACTGAGAGCTTCATCTTTCTCACACAGAGTGGTCCATGGCTTTGAACTTACAATGTTCCAGTGAGCAGTTCAAAGTTTATTGGACAGGGTCACCAGGGTGCCTTGGATTGGCCAAAAAACTCACCACTACTGAATCAATTCTTTCATCATCCCTATAAGACAGGGGTTGAACCAAACCTATAAGGCAGAGGGGAACTGACCCATGGGTTTCTGAAACTGTGACCCTTTATGAGAGTAGAAGGCTTCATCTTCCACCACCAGAGTAGCTGGTGGTTTGGAACTGCTGACCTTGCAGTTACCAGCCTCATGTGTAACCATTATGCCACAGGGCTCCTTGGAGTGGTCTAGATAACAAATGTTATTGAAAGATAACCTGGTTTCAGATTGGAAGTTCCCCATAAAGATGAGATACAAGTTATGGGTGGAAATGGGTGCCATCTAGTTCACCAACCCCATTTCTTTAGATAAGAAAGTACAACCCAGATGGGTCTGTTATGGGTCTCCATAAATTGTCAAGAAGAAAAAAAAGGCTAAAACAAACCACTTTGTAGCTGTTTCTTTTTCTGAGGGTGACAGTCCTATGTATTTTCTTCAACAGGAAAATGCAACACTTCCATGGAAAATACCACTCAAATGTCTTAGAGCTTTAAAAGCCCCAGACTCGAAGACATGCACCCAAGAGCTATGAAGGGTCTCTCTAGCCCAGGTCCTTAATGGCATTAAATGGGATTATAATCTTTGTTTTCTTAAAGGTCAGGGAATGTTACTCCCCACTTCTCTATGAGGCGCAGCAGCTGTTGGTTCCGTTGGAGGACCTGGAAAAGCACATGACAAGCTTTCATGACTCCCTTGGGAAAATTAATGAGATGATGACCATCCTTGAGCATGAGGCACAATCGAGTGCCCTTTTCAAACAGAAACATCAGGTGAGGAGGCACAGTGATGTGAACGCACATGAATGAAGAAAAACCAAGGGGATGCTCAATGTGAGAATTCAGACCAGATGGGATGCGTTTCTAATGTCACAGTGACTATGCACACAACAGTAAGAGGTTTTGTCCAAAGAGGAACCTCTGATGCTGACCTTGGGTTTGAACAATATCCAGGGAGGGCTACACTATATGTTGTTGGGATAGAGCTCCTGGGAACCAGGCATTTTTACTGTAATTTCGTGAGTTTGGTGCAGAGTGCAAGATTAGAAAGGCTGGCTTACATAAATGCACCTAGTTTCTCTGTCCACATCTGAGTAAAGTCCAGAGCGAGATGGTTTTCAGAAAGCACTTGGGAGTGTCTTCTCAATGCCTGGGGGGTGCTGTGTGAGCTGAGATGAAAACCTAATGGCTGATTTCATTATTGTTCCTCCAAAATTTCATTGAGTTTAACCTGTAGCGATCATACAGGACAAAGGAGACCTACTCCATGAGCTGTCTGAGGCACTATATAACTCTTGGAACAGATTGCTTCATCTTTCTTCTGTTATGGGGCTGGCGCCTTACCCATTTCACCACCATGTCCAACCCATAGCACCACCATGGCTCTTTCCAACCCAAATTCACTGCCATTGAACCTGTTCCAGCTGCAAATGACAGACAAATGGTGGTTCTAGTTCATAGACAAGTTCAATTTCTAGTTTGTGAATCTCATGCACAGCTTATTCATATGAAGCCCTATGTAGGGCTTCCATGACTGTAAACCTTTAACGTAATACACAGTGTCCTATTTCTCCCAAAGAGTGGTTGGTGAGTTTGAACCATGAACCTTGTGGTTAGCTACCCAGTGCTGATCACATGGTGCCACCAGATCTCACTAATTAGTTGTGGATACTAAACCAACAATTACCAAAGTGTACAATACCATGCCCTGGGGGGATGCTGGAATGATCTAGGGGGCTACAAAAGAAGATACCTACACTTCATCCTGGTCTGTGGGCTATAGTGCAAACTTGTCTATAATTTCCAGGGGCCATTGAGTTTTATTTATTTATTTTTCTGAAATGGGAGTGGTAGGCCAAATAAGTTTGGGAACCTGCGCACTAGACAATTAACAATTTTGGTATCCTGTTGTTTCCTCAATGTGGATAATCTCTGCATGTGGATAAGATTCACAGGCCCTCAAAGCTCTCATTGTGACATCTGAATGCCCACGTAAGAACAGACCTTGAACTTCAGTGGCTGCTTCACATGGGGACTTTTTAAAGAACTGTGCTCTTGGGCTTGTGCCTTCATTGTTGGTGCTGAGAAGGAGGCTCCTGCCATTTGTAGGGCCTCCTCCTTTCTCTTTTCAGAACCCTCTGTGACTGTCTTCCCTTGCAGGAACTGTTGGTGTGTCAGGAGAACTGTCAGGGGATGCTTGCCCTGGTTGAGAAAGGCAGCCAGAACGTTCAGAAGTTTGTGAGCGTGAGCAGCGTGCTAAAGCACTTTGACCAGACGAAGCTGCAGAGGCAGGTTGCCGACATTCACGTGGCCTTTCAGGTAGTTTGTTTTCTCCTTTCTCCTTCGTTACTACTCTCTTGACGGTAACTAGCTCAGGAAATGAAAAGAATGGAAAGAAAATGAAGCTCACTTGTCAGGCCTTCCGTCCTGTCCGGATCCCTCCCTTCCAGGTGTTTGGTGACCCATCACTTTACACCTGCCCGTCTAGTCATTAATCATGGAGGGTAGAGGAGAGAGGTGACTTGCTCTACCATTTTTAAGGCTTTACATCTTCCAGGAAACAGTTGGCTCCCTCCTTGAAGCCATGGGTTTGAGCCATCAATGTTTTGATGGGTCACTGCCTGCTTCACGGCTATGCCAGCAAGGCTCCTCCCACTCATCTCCAAAGGGGTTAGTTGTTGTTCTTTTTGTTTAAGGGCCAGCGAATCTGTTCCAACTCATAGACACCATCTGTGGCACAGAAGGAAACACTGTCGTGTCTTGGGCCATCCTCCCAGTTGTCCTTATGTTTCAGCCCATTGTTGGAGCCGTGGTGTCCGTCTGTCTTACCAATAGTCTTCCTCGTTTGTGCTGCCCTATACTTCATAAGCATCATGTCCCTCTCCAGGGACTGGTCTCTCCTGACACCATGCCCCAAGTCCATGAGACCAAGTCTGGCCGTCTTTGCTTCCAAAGGGCATTCTGACTGTACTTTTTCCAAGATAGATTTAAGTGCCTTTTAAAGATGGAGTACTTTTTAATTTATTGATTTGTACTTTCTTAAAAGATCATTTTACTGGGAGCTCTCACAGCGCTTATAACAATCCATACATCAGTTGTATTGACCATATTTGTACATGTTACCGTCATTATTTTCTATCCTTTTACTTTCTATTGAACCCTCGGTATTACCTCCTCTTTTTTCCCTCTCTCCCCTTCCCCCATTCTCATGACCCCCTGATGAGTTATAAGTTATTATTATTTCCCCATCTTACGCCTGCCGCTGGAACTCGAGCCTCACAGTGTGATCCTTGTTTTTATATCAAGAGCATGGTAAAGAAAACTGGAGATTGGAAGAAACATGTGGAAACCAACAGCCGCTTGATGAAGAAATTTGAGGAGTCCCGAGCAGAGCTGGAGAAAGTGCTTCGCATCGCTCAGGAGGGCCTGGAGGAAAAGGGGGACCCAGAAGACCTCCTGCGGAAACACACTGTGAGTACAGCCCCCTTGGGCCATAGCCATGAGCACATGGATGGGCGATCCTGATTGCAAACCAGGTTTACAGAGAGAAAGGGATGAACAGATGAGTCGGAAGAATAGAAAGCTGTGGACCCTGGGACCCCAGGAACTTGGAATTGATAAGAACAGTTGATACATTAGCTAGTGTGAAATCCTTAGCATTGTGAGGTGTCCTAGGATAACTCAGACTCCAAGTACTACTCTGTTGAGCTATAAAAAGGTCTTAAATAGCTGACGTTGATGTAGTAGATAATTTGGGGCAAATGACTCCTCCCTTAGGGCTCATTCTCTAAGCCAGCACACTGTGGAAGAGCTGCTCCATCTCTTGAAACATGTTTCAGGACTGGAAGCCAGCCCTGTGCCCAGTAAACTGGGCCTTTAGATCGAAGCAACATCAGCATGGTGAGTGCTCGCCATGTTTGAGCTGGTGGGTGCAAACGGTGGGCACACTGAGAACCTATACTTGGAGGCCTCTTGTTCTGAAGTCTCAGTGGCTATTTAGAAGCCACACTCTCTAGTTTGGGAAGCAGCTGACTGCACTGCTTACCAGAGGCCTCCCTCCCCAGGACTGCTGTGATGAAGTACCGCACATGGGGTGGTTTGCCAGGGCAAAGTGCGTGGACTCACAGATCTATGAGCAATGCGTCCACAGTCAGGGTGTCACCGTTGCTTCTCGGAGGAGATACTCCTCATCTCTCCCAGCTTCCTGGAACACCAGGAGTTCTTTGGCTTGTACTTTGGGTAGACCTCTGCCCTCCCATGGCCCCTGATCCTCCTTGATAAGTCACTCTGATTGGATAAGGGCCTACTCTATTTCTGCATGATCTCACGATTACTTAACCAAGAGTATCTCCAAGATCATGCTTCTGCCCGAGGGCTTGAGTTCAGAAGTAACAGGGTCTAGGACTTCAAAATATTATTTTGATGGGACATAAAACAATTCCCACGGACAACACAGATCCACAGTGTGCCATTTTTCTACTTCACATCACGGTGGTTTCAAAATCAGTCTGAATGTGTTCTCCTGAGACTGTGGGAGGCCCATCCGTGGGTACGTCTGGTTTCTGAGCCCAGGTGTGTAGTTGAAGTGGCACCTCGTGGACCACAAGGGCCATGGATACATCACTTTAGGGGACAAGGAAGGGCGAGGCTTCTTCCTGGCTCTGGTCTCTCCTCGGTCTCTACCAAAGAGGACCTGAACCCCTGTCCTGGGGGAGTCAGGGTTGGAGGACCATACTTGGCATGCCAGAACATTCTACCAAATGTGAAAACCACAGAGATGCATTTTTTCTCAAAGACAAAAAAATGGCTTGTTGGATTCCAAATGCAGTGGGTTCTGACTCATAACTACAGATGATTACAGTTCATTCCTGAACAATAAATAGTAGCTACCCAGAAGGTTTGAAGGGCACAGCAGTTGGCAGGGAGGCTTGTTTAGAAGCGTGACAGCTTCATGATATGGTGTTTGAGGCTGACTTTATTCTTCCTGACGAGAGACATTTTTCCCCTTCAGAGGTTAGTTTTTTTTATTAAAATTGGGATATGGTGTGTAACAAAATGCTTGCCAATCCAGTCCTTTTAATGTGTAGAATTCAGTGGCTCTAGTGACAGGTGCCATATGCACAATCATCCACACGGTCCATCCATCAGGTCTGTTATCCATGGAAGTCAGCCTCTGATACATCCATCACTGTTCAATAGATGCAGTTGGACACCTCTAATTATTCATTATTTTAGTAGAGTTAAAGAGAGCATGAGGAAAAAGAAGAATAATGGAGTCAGACACATTTCATGGTAGCATGTCACCTCTGCCAGCTGTTTGGTCCACGTGGAGAGAGAGAGAGAAAACTTTATTTTCCCCCATTTAAATAACCTTATGGAGGGTATGTGAGCCGTGTTGTCACAAGTCAGGACACATCACAGGAAGGGGCTGTCTTAATGGCTGTACAGTAAGGAGGGCGTGGTCTTAGGGATGTCTATGTGACCAAGGGGAGAAGGATGTGGTAAGAGAAGATCTCAGACTCCTGAATGTGGATGCACAGGTCTGTCTGGTTAGGAGCCATTGACAGTGGCTTGTGAATCCCATCCACCATGTTTAACCTGCCTCAGAGGGATTGTCCTAACAGCAGGGGAGTCAGTCTTATCATCTGTGTTGGGCAAAGGTTTAATAGTCTGAGCCTTTAAGGAGAACTACTAACTTCTTAATTCAGCACTAGATGCTGGCAAATGGCTAATGTTTTGGAGTATATACAATTGTGAAAAAGTTCTGATTTTATCCCACAGTCTGTCATCCTTCTGAACAGAAACCCACTGTCCCCTCAGCAGAAGCTCATGTTTCCCCGTCTCCACTCCTGCCTTGCCAATCAACACTGGCTCTGTGCATCCGTCTATTCTGGCCTTTCCTGGACAGGGGAGCCTAGAGGACTTGTCCTTTTGTGTGGCCCTACTTTGCTCAGCACAATGGTTGCTAGGGTCATCCTTGCTGCACCATGCGTCAGAGCTTTCCCTCTCTTTACGGCAGAGCTGTATTCCATTCTCTGGCCGAAGGATGTCTGGTTGAACCTGTCACCTCTGCAGGGACATGTGGGGAATGGGCCCAGTGTGGTTGTTGTGAAGAGGGCTTCTGTGAATATTAGTGCCTAAGCATCCGATCACGTCCCTGTTTTCCAGTTTTGGGGGTGTATTTCTGGGAAGGGGACTGCTGACTCAGAGGGTAAATGTTCCTTAATGTCTGGAGTTTAATGTCTGGAGCAAGGAATTGCCAAACCTGAGCAGACACTCTTGACTACCCTGCCCTGTCCCCCTGCAGGAGTTCTTCAGCCAGCTTGACCAGAGGGTGCTCAATGCCTTCCTGAAAGCCTGTGACGAGCTCACGGACATCCTCCCTGAGCAGGAGCAGCAGGGCCTGCAGGAGGCTGTGCGCAAGCTTCACAAGCAGTGGAAGGTGAGCAAGGAAGGAGAGGGAAAGCGGGAGGGTGAGGCCAAGGGGGAAGAAAGGCATCCTAGCTACGCCTTGCATTTTCAAGACAACTCAACTGGAATCGGACACGATACTTACTGTTCCAGGGGGTGAAAGTCATATGTGCCGTCAAGCTGTTCCAACGTGTGGCGAGTCTGTGCTCAGTGGAACAGCGCACCGTGCCATCCTTTGTGGAATGCCTTTGCGAAATCCTGTGGAACTTTTGTTATTCCTATTGTCTTGATGGGATCCATTTTCATCGTAGGGGTTAAGACAACTAGTTTGAATTGGGGGCTGTGGGAGGAGTGTGGTGTCAAGCATCTAATGTATTCTGACAACATGTTGGAAACTCTCCTTTGGTGAATAAATGGTATCAGGCAGATTCAAAAGACAACTGCCTCGAGTGCTTGCTAAGTCATAGTCACGTTTGAGGAGGACCCAGAACGGCCTTTCTCAGTTCCTAGCCTTTAAATCTTCAACAGGAACAGAGCACGCATCGCTGTCCCTCAGTCAGTGGGTGGGAATCACGGCCCTGCCGTTAACAGCTCAACACATGTGGCACCATTGCGTTCCTGTGGCTTGGGGACATTGCTGCAGTGACAAAAAGCAAAGCAGACGAAGAGTCACGGTCCTCCAGGAGTTTATCCTCAGTTTACATAAAAACATGCATTGTTTAAGGATTTCACGATGAACAAGACATAGTCCACCTTCCCTATGTGCTTAGAGTCTGTTAGGAGAGATAATTGGTTATCTATAGTAGAAATATCATTTAAAGGGTTAAACCCGAAGTCAAGTAATAGATGAGAGGACCTGAAAAAAGTCTGTGCGAGAAGGGAATTAAAAGATGACTTTTCCACATTCTGTTTGAACCACCCTGGTAATTTCAAAAAGCTTTGAGAAAGGGCCGTGGACCTACTGAGATATGGGCGAGGAGTTATTAAAACTTCTTTGAACAGGGATTTTAAAGAAGAAGCAAAGAACAGGCGGTAGAGAAGAAGCAGAAGCAATAGCACACAGAAGAGATCTGTGGGCAGGCAGCGTCCGATCCTGCTCAGTCCCACTGGGGGCGTGGAGGGGATTGGGCTGGCGGAGTGAATCTTGGGAGACAAGGCCAGGCCTGTCCAATGGAGGCTGACTTCAGCGCGGTACATCAGGGATGCCAGGATCTGATTTAATGGAGACCCCGTGGAAGGCTGACTTTCTTAAGCCCAACTGCAGGCAGCGTCATGGAAACAGATGAACAGAGCGGCAAAAACACAGAACTGAACAGCGGCGGTACATTTCATCGGCATTCTCTGAAGGCCTGGTGGGGCCGGCAAGGAGGGCTACGAAAATGCTCTGGCTCTGGGTTGTGGTCCTGAGGGACTTGTTTTACATCGCTCATACAAGTTGGGGGTGGGGGCCGGGGAGGAATCAGCCCTGTGCACAGGGAGATCACAGTCATTTAAATCTATTTTTACTTGCTACATCCAAAAATCGAAATGTCTCTGGTTTAAAAATAAAATCCCAATGAAAATGAAGTTTCTAAAAGGGCTGATGCAGCTCATTTTATATCGCTGGTGCTACAGTCGACATGAAACAGGCTGATCGAGGTGGAAACTCGGGCCCACATTATGTGGGAGAGGCCTGGTGCAGGCAACAGGAGCAAATCTCATTGGTCCCATGGAAGAGTGTGTGTGTGTGTGTGTGTGTGTGTGTGTGTGTGTGTGTGTGTGGTATGTGGGTGTGTGCGCATGCACATTACTTCTAAAGGGCCATGTGTACAGTCAGGAGCATTTTTCTGACTCTGCCTATGGAATATAGGATCTCCAAGGAGAAGCCCCCTATCATCTGCTTCATCTGAAGATTGATGTGGAGAAGAAGAGGTTCCTGGCAGCCATAGATGAATGCAGAACAGAGCTGGACCGGGAGGCCCAGCTGGTGGGCCAGGAAGGCAGCGAGAAGATGATTGAAGAACACAGGGTAGGTCGGCCCCAGGTGGATAGCTTCGCAGTCACCCTGCTGCTCCAGGCGACCGGCCGCTGGGTTTGGGTCTGAAGACACCCTGTTGCTCCCGTCCTTTCCATGAGGAGTCTAAAGGGGACTCTTCCTGGGGCGTTCCTATGAAGATGGCTGGATGCAGTCTGGCTTCCCACAAGGGTTATAAAAATGTTCCTTCCGCCCCAGGTTTTCTTCAGCGACAAAGGCCCTCATCATCTGTGTGAGAAAAGGTTGCAGCTCATCGAGGAGCTGTGTCTGAAGCTGCCCGCCCGGGACCCCGTGAGAAGCACACCTGAGACGTGCCATGCCTCACTCAGAGAGCTCCGAGCGGCCGTGGACAGGACCTATGAGGAGCTCATGGGGGACCCCGACAAATGGAAGGACTACACCAACAGGTACTCCCAGCACTGCCCCTGCCGAACAGAAGGGTGAATGACTGCTCCCTTCATTCCGATTCCCTTGTCACCATTGTGCGCCTCTGAGTTGACTTGATGCCATCGTGCCCATACAGAATGGTGGGGTGTGCCCCACAGGGTCCCCAACGTATACTGCAGAAGCAGCTCCTAGAAGCAACTGCTAGGTCTTTTCTCCTGCTAAGCTGTTGGTGGGCTCGAACCACTGACCTTGAGGTTGGTGGCCGAGTGTTTGGCCACTTTGCTGCCAAGGATCTTCATTCATGTAGCACAGAAAAGAAAATCAGATGGTATGATCGTATCCCAAAATGTCTCCTTAAATAATGAATGTGTTTCTTTGTCAGATGCAGGATGAGTCACCTTGTTTCCAGAGATGCCTAGATGCTCTCTTTCTGAGGCCGAACTGAGACAAGTCCGTCTTCCCCCATTCCCTCAGCCTTCCCCTCCACCACCTCACCCCCCACATAAGAAGGATATGCTTTTGTGGGTCAGTCCTTCCTGCTGTTAGGGAGAGGGGAAGCTGATCTCCAGGGGAACCTTCCTTTGACCCAGGACTCAGAAAATATGTTAGTCATCTTGAGAGTACTCAGTTATTATATTTCCAGGAGGATCTTCAGAGTATAATACATTTGTTGGCCATCATAATCTATTCTCTTTTAAATAAATAACATGTGTGGTTTCAGGTTTTCTGAGCTTTCCTCCTGGATAGCTTTGAAGGAGACCCAGCTGAAGGAGATCAGAGCTGGGGCCATGGATACTGCCAACCACAGAGAGGTCAAACGCACTGTGGAGGTGAGTTCTTGGCTCATCTTTATGTTACTGGAAATCTTACAGTCACTTAAAAGTCATGAAAGATGATCTCTTATCTATTTAGATTTTGGGGGTGAAAAACAAAGCCCTTCAAATGGTCTTAAAAGTAAACCTCATGACTTTTAATTTTTTTTTCTATTAAATTGTCCGTGGCTGAGATTTGGTCATGTTCATGGCACCTTGACGACATCTTCAGCTCATGGGGACTCCTCAGAGGGAAACTGAATGCAATTCTTAGAGCTGAAGTGTAGCAATTGCTAGAGAACACAGGACAACTAGCTTTCTGTATGACAAATTCACAGTCCTTCAAACGACAGGGTCCAGAAAAGTCAAGGAGTTGGGCAAAGTGACCAAGCATTCTTTCCACACTGAGGTCAGCCTCAGTGGGCTCCTATTAGCTCCTGTAAGCTTGGATCAGTCTGGTAAACCCAGCCAGGATGGTGAGGTGAGGCTGGTGCCCCCCAAGCCTCTCCCTGTGTACCAGCTTAGGCTGGTACCCTCCAAGCCTCATTTCTGCAGTTAATGAGAATCAATTTCTCTTCTGTTTCTATTCTCTAAGGTCCTCCCCTCCTTTATCAATTCATGAATTAAAATAGCCTGTGCATCTTCAGAACTGGGGTACTGGTTTCTAAACAGTAATAAAAGTATCCTAGACCATTTAAACAGATGGGGTCAAAATAAATTTGAAAGTTATCACTAATATTATTTAGCAAAACCACTCTTCAGCAATAAAAATTGCATAGCAAAACCATCCTCATTTCATTTTTTAATATATACAATGTTTTTGTCCCAGCTTTCAGAGAGTGAGATAAGCATTTGCTAGTTGTCATAATTCTGAATTTTAGTATCACATATTCTCCCATAGTACATTGCAAAGCTGTGTTATGTTCAGTGAAATATGTGTACACCTCTAGCCTCCAATGGTGAAGAGAGGGGATTTTTTTGGGGGCATACAGAGTGTTAACTTTATATACCTGGTATTTGCACTGGGGAGATCATTCTTCCTAGCCATTGGAGTTTTGCTTAAAAAGTGCATAGAAATAAAGTAAACAAGCACTCAACTGGCACGTTAGCAGCTGCTTTTCCTCTGCAAACCTTCTTATGTTGGGTTCTTTCATGTTGTAAAGCTGAGGCTCACGATTTTATTTTCTTGGTTCTGTTTTTTTGTCTTCATCAAAATATTCTTCCATGTTTTCTAGGAAATCAGAAATGATGTTACCAAAAGAGGAGAGACTCTCAGCTGGATGAAATCCAGGCTTAAAACTTTGATTGAAGTTTCTTCGCAGATGGAAGCTCAAAAGCAAGGAGATGAGTTGGCAAAATTATCAAATGCCTTCAAAGCCCTTGTGACTATGTTGTCAGAGGTATAACGTTCACTTCCACCCTACACAGAGAATTCTGGGCGAGGTATCTGGAAGGTTCTGTTGGTTATAGTTCAGCAAATCTCTTCATGAAGATGTTATATGGCTTATCTAAAACTTGATGGAGAAGATGGAAAAGATGATTAAGTTATGGTGTCTGCTACACTGGATATGTTCATTCAAGTTAGTGAAAGAAAATGCTTAGCAAATGCACATATTTTAAAAATGTTTACTAAAAACACTTATTTCACAGTAAGTTTAATATATATTGAAGGGGAATAAGAGCATAAGCTAGAGTGTAAAATAAAAACAGAGATGGATAATGATAACTCATTTCTTAGGTGACCTGGCCTTTGATTCCCTTACTTGTGAATCAGGGGTGAAAATACTTATCCCAAAAGTTTAAAGAATTGAATAGAGTCTCTGGAACAGAGTAACAATAACTATCATAGAGTAGGCAAGGATGAGTCAGCAGGTCAGTAAAACTTTCTTTTAGATAAAGTCTTTTCAATTGAAACTTTTTGGACACATATATTACCACATATCCATATTTATATGCTAATAGATTCAAATATGCAAACCTATCTACTTAGTTTCTAATAGTGTGCCCGCTGTCCTTAGGAAGGACAAGCATGGTTGGGCCAGTCTGATGTGTTAGTGAAGGGAAGACACTGTGAGAATGTAAACTAGACATGCTGCTATTGTTAGGTGCTCTCCACTCATTTCTGACTCATAGGCTGGTCCTCTGTGATGTTCAAAGATTACCTTGCTGGGCCATGATTATTGGTGGTTTGACAGGCATGTCATCTGGACATTATGTAAGGATGGAGTCGTCCTCCCTTTCTATAATCCGATGTTATTCATTTTCCCATAATGCTGAACTTCCCATAACCACCTCGTCTTTGGAATCTCATGTCTTTGATAAGGGGGAAGTTGGTACTTACATTTGCATGGAATACATGATCTTTTGGAACACTGCACATTCTCCACAGTGCTCTCTGATTCTAAGAGTTTGAATTCTCTCCCAAACCAACCAACCAAAGAAAACACTCAAAAGCACTGCCATTGAGTTCGTCCTGAGTCGGAAGGACTCTGTAGAGCCAGTGGAGCTCCCGTTAGGTTGACAGGACTTTACATCTTCACAGGAGAGGCAGATTCCACGTTGTCCTGTGAGGCAACTGGAGGGTTCAAACTACTGATGTTGTGCTTAGTTTTTCAATGTGTAACCCACTATGCCATTGGAGTGCCCTGAATGCTCCACTGCAGTGGTCCTCAGCCTTCCTAATGCCGCAACCCTTTAATACAGTTCCTCATGTTGTGGTGGTCACGTTTGTGGGCATATCTGCATGTGGGCGGACCCTTCTGGAGACAGATAGAGGAGCGGTGTCTAGGTTCCTAAGACCATCAGAAGTTGGTCTTAGGAAACCGCTGTGAAAAGATCGTTTGATCCTCCAGGGGAGTCACAACCCCCAGGTTGAGAATCACTGCTCTACAGAGCTCTCTAATTTCACCGCCATTTAACTCATCATATGTTCTAATCCTTGGGGATTGAGATTATTGTGGTGGGTTTCCCTATGCCAAACCTACTCTGAATGACTCATGATCCAATTTTTAAGTATTACTCTTGGTAGGTGAAGGAGGGCTTTCATAAGGCTTGTTTGACAAATTGAAAACAAATGGCAGGATGAATCAAATTTTGGATCCTAGGCTCCTTCACCTCTCTGGGCATCCATCTTCCAGAGCGATGGCAAAGATCGGCTTGTTGCCGCCACGGTCCTCTAAATGAATTCTGCCATTATTCTCCTTTACTCTTTACGTCATCAACTCGAATATCAGAAGGGTTCTCGCACTTATATTCAGGTGACCTTTCATGCAAGACATAAGAAATAGCTTAGTTCATGCTGATAGCGGAATGTGTAATATCCAGATTATGTGTAATATTATCCACCCCACATAAAGCCTGTTGGCAGCCTTTAAAAAGAAGCATTGCCTAAAATCATTAGCTTCATCTCCCCTGTGCTCTCTAATGCTGTGTACAGAGCTTGTCCCTTTAAGAACTGCTTATGCAGTTGTCAGTTCTTGGCTAACTCGTCTGTCTCAAACTGCTACATCCTTTATCTTGATATGCTTCATATTTACTTACTTAGTGAAAGTAAAGAGAGCTATGAAGTTAAAAAAAAAAACCAATGGGCTTGACACATTCACTCCCTACTTTTGACTACAATCCATTTAATAATAAACTCCTGCTGAACACAGGCTTTTGGGGAGTGTGCACTGACATGGCTGTGGATGAATGTGCAACATGTGCTAAAGAGGTTTGTCTTTCAGCAGGATGGATGGAGGGTGTCCCGAGACCTGAAGTTTGTGGTTTTCAGGGGTATTTTGCCATTTTACTGCTTGTTTTGGCAAGCAATGTGCTCAAAGTTTACCTTGAGCACCTTAGAGCAGAAGAGGGTAAAAGGGGAAAAACAAGAAGGATAAGAGGAGGAAAAACTAGAAGGCTTATATTAAAGAGAAATGATGAAATGACGATAAAACGTCATTAGAGGTGTGAAGATGGACAAGAGTGGGCTTTGATCGTAAACACTTTTGATGAACCTAAA
Organism: Nesogale talazaci; assembly: GCA_004026705.1. Lineage (NCBI taxonomy): Eukaryota > Metazoa > Chordata > Mammalia > Afrosoricida > Tenrecidae > Nesogale > Nesogale talazaci. The sequence goes on from PVJH01010027.1 coordinate 59,361, forward strand.
CTTGAAGAATCAGAAAAAAGGAGGTGGCAAAACTGAGATGTCAAGTAAAAGAATCCATTACAGAACCATGCAAGGAGAAAACATATATATTATTGCAATGTGAGAAATGCATTGCAAGCACATGCTGTTTTATTCTTTTTGTTTTCCTTTCCAAATTATTTTCCTATATAGTTTGAATAGGATGAGCTCAACTTTCAATTAAGGCCTTTTAGTAAGATGTGTTGTTAGTAGTGAGATTGAAATTCTGTGATTCCAGGAAATGACATAGGAGCCCTGGGGATGTAGGGGTTACTGCTTGGGCTGCTCACCACAACATCAGCAGTTTGAAACCACTCACTGCTCCAAGAGAGAGTTAGTCCCAGAAGCCCACCAGAGTAGTTCTGCTCTGTTCTGTGCGAATGCTAAGAGTCAGAAATGACCTGACAGCAGTAAAAGGGAGAGCAGAAACAACATACAAGGGGATTGCAAAGGGTGTGTGGAAGAGTGTGATTAAAAGATCGTGGATTTTCTCACAAATTATTTGAAACTCGTTCATGTGCTTTTATTATTTTGGTTCTATTGCTCTGGTGGGAAAAAAATGTTCGTTGTTTTTAATATGATAACACAGGCAACCACTTTCATTGAGACTTGTGTGGCATCACCATGTATTTTAACAAAGATTAAATAGCCTCAACCACATAGTAAAAGTCAGAGCACAGAGCATATATTTCAAACTCTTGACAAGGACTTGACCTGCATACAGTCTTAAAATATTTAAAGTTACCTGCACTTCCTTAAGTCGTATCCGATTTATATTTGTGGCATGAAAATATAGGTCGAAAAGATGTTAAGCAACTTCGGAGAGTGTGTCCAGTACAAAGAAATTGTAAAAAGTTCCCTTGAAGATTTAATTTCTGGCTCAAAAGAAGTCCAGGAACAGGCAGAGAAGATCCTGGACAGTGAGAATCTGTTTGAAGCACAGCAGTTACTTCTTCATCATCAGGTACAGTGCCTCTTGCCCAGATCACTAGACATCTACTGATGCACTAGCGACTCAGGGAAGGACCCCTGACGTTCAGGGGGCTACACACTGAACTGACCACCAAAAGGTCAACAGTTCTAACCCACCAACCAGTCCAAGAGTGAAAGTTGAAGCTTCCAACTCCATAAAGATTTGAAGTCTTGGAAACCCACTATGAGTCAAAATTGTTTCAATGGCAGAGAGTGAGTGAGTGAGTGAGTGGCAGTGAGGGAGGGGTCCAGGCAGCACAAGGGTAGACCTCTTGGGTGGGTGGGGAGACCCACTGAAATGGTTAAAAAACACCAAACATTAATATTCTCTCTGTTCAGCATTAAAGTAGTTGAAGAGATCCTGAGACATAAACGATCAGATGGACAGTCCCTATGGTACCCAGAAGTTCAAGGGAATTGTGTGTGTGTGTGGGGGGGGCATGGATTTACCTGGGATAATTTGAAACTTGCTAAATTGACCTTTTGGTAACAAAGAGGAGAACGCCTAGAGAAAGATAATGGTTTTTTTCTGTTTGTTTTTCCCTCATTGAGATTTTTGACATTATATTCAAATCTTGTTTCTCAGCTGTACAAAAAAAATGTATGGGGAGTCCTAACATTTACTTGCAATGCCAGAACTTTGGGGAAAAGTTGGGAATCAGACATTGTCATTGGAACTGAGAACAAAGACAATCCTATACACATAAGGGGTTCTGATCATGGGATATGTTGTGACTTCAAAAACTCCATGTAAAGAGAACTGTTATTCCAACAAAATATTCTAATCAAGCAGTTCTAATTAATGTAACATGTAGCAAGATGCTGGCTAATTTTATATATAGTAATATATAGAAGTAGAATTTATATAATAAGTCTGGGCAACATAACACCCTGCAGGCTTTCTAGAGATACTTAATAATGCTGGAACACAAAACATTAGTGCCTAGTGTTACATTGTCCTCTGTCATTATAAAAGTAGTGTTTGGGTGATGATATTAATATTTTGAAGCTTCCCCCCCCCCCACTTACCCACAGTTCTTAGACCAGATGCCTGGTTATATGAGTGTGTTTCCTTTGTGAAAATTCATAAACTACATATATGAAGTTTGCATTCAAACATTCCATACTTATATTATCTATATATTTTTTACTGTTTACATGAAAACCTAACCGGCAGATTAATCATACTGACACCCAGGGTCTGTGACACGTGGCATCTTCATCCGTCAGAATTTTTGCATTTAGATGATCTTTGCGCCCTCGCAGCCTGGGACCGACTCTCGGTACCTCTGTCACAGCGCAGGCGTCTATGACTCCGCTTAGGGTTAACCTTTATACTCAACTGTTGATCAAACGTTTCAGCAAAAGACCAAGCGGATCTCTGCCAAGAAGAGAGACGTGGAGCAGCAGTTGGCGCAGGCGCGGCCGCCGGGAGAGGCGGCGCTGCGGGGCCGCGTGCGGGAGGAGCTGAAGCAGCTGCAGAGCAGCCTGGCTGGCGTGGAGCACAGCAGGGAGAAGCAGGAGCGCCGCATCCAGGTAGCTGCGGGGGAAACGCTGGTTCCGACGACTCACGAGGCTGCCCTGTGAGACAGGGTCCAACTCTCCCTGTCAGTTTCAGTCAGTTAGGGAGTAGAAAGCCTCCTCACCCTCCCAAGGAGCGGCCGGTGGTTTCGAACTACTGACTTTGCGGATGGCAGCCCAACTCGTAACCAGGACACCGCTTCTCACCCTGGCAGGAGCATGCCCCACCCCAGCCTGCGATGCTTCAGCGCTGTGGGAACACCTTCCCGAGACCAGAGTGAGCCCTCTAAGTCACCCCAGCCAGCAGGCGACCCGGCAGGCCCTGTCCCTGGCACTTTGTACAGAACTGCACTCTTCCCCAAAGTCACGCTGAAGAGTTCGGTGAGAGAGGACTTGAACCCACTGCGGCCTGCATCCACACATTGACATGATGTCATTGTGCTTTTCCAGAAAGCCCAGCACATTAGCAACAAACAAACAGAAAACTCCGGAATAAAACCTTTTCGGAAATGCCACCTGTTCTGTCTTCCCTCTCCTCATCCCTTTACCTAACCCTGACCCCCTGTGGATTTGAGAAGAGTCACACAAGGACTAAGTCAGTTTCCATTGTACTCTTCCTCCTGCTGTACCCACTCAGCCCTGAAAGGAGGTCTGATGGGTAAGGGATTGGGGTGGGGTGGAGCGAGGGGGTTAAGGCTGTGACCTTTTAAAATTTTCTTCATTTTTATTATTCTTACCTTTTGTTTGTGGAATATGACATAGACAAAAAAATACTCCATGTGGTTTACACAGCTCATTGTGTCAGACCAGTGACAGAGTCCTAGCACACATCCACCGCTCTTCCCGACTCCAATGTATGTAGTTCTTTCTTCTTTTTACTTTTCCCCACGTACTCTCCTTCCTTACCTCCCCATCCCATAATCATAGTCTTTGAAATCTTTTCCTTTGATGCGGAAAACGTCTTTTCCCTTTATAATGATACCATTATGAAAGAGTCACCTTTCTGAGATTGATCTCCTTGTCTCTTATCCACACTTAAAGCCATATGTTAGAGTCACTGGCTGTGACAACCGGCAGAGAACTCAGAAATCATTGGGTCACTGGTTTTCTGTCTGAAAATGATGACAGGGACACCCAGAAGGGCACTTCTTTCAGACGGCCTCAGAAGTGTCACTAAGTGAGACTGGCGGAAATTCACTCTGGTTGCTAAGTGGACATCCATGACTTTCCAGACACATGGAAATGTGACACTGTTTTTTGTGACACACTTCCGTAACCTCTAGGGTGATAAGTTCCTTTTCTCTTTTCTACCTCAAATGTAGGTCACACTGAAAAAATGGGAGCGCTTTGAAACAAACAAAGAGACAGTTGTCAGATACCTTTTCCAGACAGGATCCAGCCATGAACGCTTCCTGAGCTTCAGCAGCCTGGAAAGCCTGTCCTCTGAGCTGGAGCAGACAAAGGTAATCCACTCACACCCTGTGGGCCCCTGTCCTGGTGGTTGTTGGTTCTGACTCATGCTGATCCTGTGGACAACAGCATGGACCTGTGCCATCGTCACAGCTGTCCTTCTGCGGAGCTCATGGTTGCAGCTGCTGTGTCACCCATCTTGTCAAGGGTCTTCCTCTTTGTGGCTCTCCTGAGACTTTACCAAACATGATGCCATTCTCCAGAGATGGATCACTCCTGATGACATGTCCTAAGGACAGGTGACGAGATGCTGCCATTCTTGCTAGAACGTTTCTGTGAGGCTGCTTGGATGCCTCTGCAATGATATAATCATTAATCAAATCTTAGTTTTGACCAGGGCAAACTGAAGTCACTTTTATTAGACAATGATAACTTGCATTTGAGATCCATAGACTCCTCATCTATCCATCCATCCATCCATCTATTCTGGAGCAATCTCTGAGGAATACACCATTTCTTTGGGTACAGACTGATGAAAGATACCTTGTAACAATCACGATATCTTTTTTCCCCCCAGGAGTTTTCTAAGCGCACAGAAGGCATTGCCATCCAGGCTGAGAACCTAGTGAAGGAAGCTGCCGAGATACCGCTTGGGCCCCAGAACAAGCAGGCGCTTCAACAGCAAGCGAAGTCCATCAAAGAGCAAGTCAAAAAACTAGAAGACACACTCGAAGAAGAGTATGTCCTTGACCGCTCCTAACCATTCCTCTCTGAGATAACGTTAAATCCCATCTTTCCTGGATATTGTCTTCAAAGCAGTCTCTTACAATCTCAGAGTGTCTGTGTCCTGCAGCATGTTTTCAGGAAGCAACTCATAATTCCAAAGAAAGTGTCACTTTACCAGACAGCAGCGCCGAGTCAGGGATGTGGGTTTTTGCCTCTGAAGTTGATGCTGTCCCGGAGAAAGGCGCATCTGTTCAATTCTGTGGCCTTTATTGTAGAGAGAATCTTAGAGCCAATATTTGAAATAGTTTTCAGCTCTTTTATTTTGTTGTCATTAGGCACAGGGAAGCGGAGAGCTTTTGTTTGTGTCAATTCTCAGCCTAAACACCGATCTTGTGGACTAGACGGCCCTATCCCCAAGACGCCAGTGGAGCTTATCGATAGTGCCTCACACCCTGAGGTAGATGGACCTGCTGTGTCCAGAAATGATCTTCAGAAGCCTGTTTTATTTGGAAACCCATAGTGTGTGTTTGACTAAGAAGGGAGGGTGAATGACCTGGTCTACTGCTATACTGTTGCATACACACAAAAATCATTTGGAGGGAATAAACACTGGAGGGTGTAGTGGGAGGCCCTTGAAATAGGCAGCCTTTACTTACTTCTATATTAGCAGGTTACCGTGGTTACATCATGGTGCGTCCCCAGCATTACCACAACATATCCCTTATCAGCCATGGGACGTCATGTCTCAGATGGACTTTGAGATGTACAGCTTGTTTTCAATATGATCAGTCACTGCTAATCAACAACTTATACTTCCCCAAATGTTATGATCCAATCATTGGCTTAAAATGACAAAGGACGTAAAACTTAATGGATCTGAATATTAAATATTCATGGTCATGTCTTACAAGTAGTAAAATGTAGAGTGTGTTCGGATAGAGGCCACTTTTGTTAGCAATAGCCATTTGAATCCTTATTTCACTTAAAAACTTATGGACTTGCCACTGTGAGGCCAATTTGACAATCAGTGATGTTGCAGGTCTTTCTGTGATCTCTTCAAGTGCCTTTTGGTAAACAGGGATCTCCAACCCCCACCATCCATTCCTTCTTAACACCCAAGGATTTATCAGTTCACGGATTTACTATAAGCTTCTTGGTCATTTTCTAAAGTACAAGCCATAGGTAGCTGGTGATTTAGAGCTGCTACAAACTGGGAATCTATATTTTAAAAGGGTTGGCTAGATTTATTACCACTATATCCCATGTCATCTAAAAACAGCTAGGGTGCTCATGTCCAAGAAGTTGCTGAAGCCCTTTGGCGTCAGGACAGCATAGACATCTAAGAGTAGCTGAAGTCATTTCCCCACCTGAGTTCCCCACTTGGTTCTAATCACAGGGAGGGTTCATGCCCGGAAGCCTGGTGTTGCAGGCACAAACCAGCCTTCCCTCCCAAAGATGCATTTCATCAAGGTCTTGGGTATCCAGTACCAGGACAGTGTCTCTCCTTTTAAAAGCAAGAAGATTGGTGCTTAGGAAACTAGGACTTTTGTAACTTCTGGGACAATCCATCCCAGCAAGTCCTGGCGCTACAGGCCACATTCAGAGCTTAACGAGCTTATACTGGGACTCAACTTCCTTTGGGCTCAGCAATGCGTTGTTCGAAGCTCAGTTTCTTTCCCAGCCTATGGCAGCCGCTGCCTTGTTCCATGTGAATTCTTAGAGGAGCCAGGGAGACGGGAGGGCTGAACGGCTAAGTGCTCAGCAAACAAGTACACTTTGTGGTTGTTGTTGTTGTTCCAGTAGTTTCTACTCTGGAGTGATCACAGAGGCCTTTACCAGCGGTCGGCTGGCTCAGTGATTGAAAGAAAGCTGTGTGGTTGCTCGCTATTAAATGCCTGCGTTTTTTTTTTTTTTTTTTTTTTTACTCAATGTGGTTGATTTTAGTATTAAAACCATGGAAATGGTGAAAAGCAAGTGGGATCGTTTTGGCAGTCATTTTGAGACCCTGTCCGCCTGGATAACCGGGAAAGAAAAAGAGGTCAATGCCTTGGAAAGTTCATCATCGGCCCTGGACGTGCAAATCGGCCAAATTAAGGTGACCTGCTCACATGTTCCATTTACGACCCATGAGTAGCTTTGTAAGGACTCCTTTCTTCCCTTCTGTCAAATGCTCTCTGGCCCCAGGACAAACCTTTTAGTACTACGTGACTCTATGAAACTTATGTTCACACCAAATCACTGAGCTAAGAGGTCTTGATCGCTATACTGGGGAAAACTTAATAGATGGATAATGATGTATCAATATTGTCTGACGTGTGCATTCCGCATTGATATGTGTGTGCAATATCATTAAAATATTTTTATGGTTACATTATTCTTTTTCTTGATTTTGACTGAACCCCTTTGGAGTGCTCCATTGTTCACTGATACATTGTGAAATATATACCATCGCCCAGAACGATGCGCTTTTTCAGAACCATTCCTAGGGGTAGCACTTACCCAGAGTAACCTCCAGGCGGCCCTCCAGAGAGGACTTTCTTACACGGGGAAGTGATCTGAGGCCTCTTCTGACATTTCCATTTATGATGACCTTGCGTTTGGACGGCTGAGAGATGCTGTGTCAGCTCTGTCCTCCCCACAATAGGCACATGACTGTAGCCCATCCTCATCCACTTCATTCAAACAACGGACACGCAGCTGGCTGAGGGAAACAGGCCCTGTGTTCATCCCTCTTGTGCTCTCTGGTACGTTTTTTGTTTTTTCTTCAACCCAGCACATTTGCAAGACCCCATGACTTCTTTTTCTCTCCCTGCTCATTTTCCTCATTTTCCCCAGAACCCCCTGCCACTTTCCTCGACCCCAGGTAGTGAGATAAGTACGCGATGAGGGAGCATGTCTCAGTATCGTGCAGAGCCAGGGATCTCCATATGCCGAGGGTGGGAAGGCAGCTTGTTTGGGAGCCCAGATGAGACTGGGCTGTTCAGATTCTCCTTGTGCAACCCGGACCCAGCCAGTGCTGCCCATGCTGCCTGCGTGCGTCTGCTGGGCTGTGGTCGGAAGCAGAGATGGAGCGCCCTTCAACAAGAACAGTGAAAGGCTGGTGATCTCTAAATGTTTAAAGATGCCACCATCTGATCCTTTCTACTAAGTTCTGAGGGGAAAGAAGAAACTGCAGATGGAAATACCTGTCTTATCCTCCGATGTTCCCTCTTTGGAAGTTTAACTGGAACATTGTAGCCTTCCTGTCATTTGTTTGAAGTCTTTAGTCCAGATGGACCCTTTAGTCCAGCACCGCTGACTGCGCCCCGGATCAGAAGCCGCCCACGTGGTCCTTTTACAGGGCAAAGAAGGGCACATTTACTTTCAAATAGACCACTCTCTGATAGTATATCTCGAGGCCACAGGACCCAAAAGTATGCCTTCATCTGCCCCGTATGCCATTTTGAAAATAACCTATACATTATTAAATGCATATGGATACCAGGAGCAAAGTATTTGCCAGGCAAAGGCAACGGTCTAATGGAATACATTATACACATCCCCATCAATCCGACAGGTTCGCATCCTGTTTCCAAACAGAGACGCTATCATGGGAAATATTTAAAAACCCTCAGGCCCTTGCCTTGAGAGTGTTTCCGCTTGGTGGCTAACATGACAAGCACTGGGTGGTGGGGAAAAAGAGCACCCTGAATCCAACTGTTTTACTTCCTGCCCGTGAGCTGCCCCATCCGCCCCCGCTCCTCATTTCTTTCTTATCCGCTGATTAGTTCTTATGCCTCACTAATCCTTCATCAATTAGGCCGTTTCCACCTTCCACCATTCTGGGGCCACAAGCCAACAATATCTTTCCATATTGTGCATTTTTGAGATTCGCTGATGGCATCCCTTAGTCTAAGAATGAATAATTCAGTCCCCCCCTAGTGCTTAGCACAATTATTGGCCACAGGGGCTTGCTGGAGGGTGGAGAAGCATGCATGTGACAAATGTATGAATTGAAAAAACACAAATCAACTAAGATCTTAAACAATAGCCATACAATGGAAGATGATGTCTGTGCTCATCCACCAACACCCGTCAGCTCCCCTCCTGTGGGCAGGGCTGTCAGAAAGAACGTTAAGTAGACACGTATGACACTTACCCACTGAAAGCTGTTTGTCTCTCATCTAAACAGTTTTTATCCCTGACCATGCTGTCTAATATAAGCAGAAGTCACATGGTTCTTCTCCTAGGATGAGGAAAATTTCCATTCAAATTGTTTCCAAGTGACAGTTGTCTAAATGTTTAGTTATATTTAGAGGCATGTTTTTACCCTCCTGCAAAAATAATCTTTTTTCTCTTAGAGACAAATGAACTTCTGTCTTTAGGATAAAGCCCTCCTATTTGTGTGCTCCTGTACACCCTTTAAACACACACACATAAGCACACACATGTTCTCATAACAATCATTGGTTTTCATGGATTGGGCAATATGTCTTCTCTGCCTCAGAATAAATAGAGGATGTCGAGGCTTTGAGCTGACAGGCCTGGTATGAAGTCACAAAGTAGTAACTTTGGCTCAGCAGCACATCAGCATTGCCTGGAGGATTGTTTGCGTCATCGGAAAAGTCTTATATCCACTACTCCCCCCCCCCCCATATTTTCTCCTTGGAAAGGGGCATCATTTTATAGGTAGAAACTATGGGCAGAAAGATCAGAGGACATATTTGAAAAGACTGTTTTTAGCTAGGAACAGGTTCAGAACATATGTGAACTACTCAAGTGCATATTCAAGAGGAGCTAAAGGAATGTAGCAGTAGCAGTCCTGTTTATTCTTAGAACACACTCTTTCTGCAGAGTGGGTGGGTGCCTGCCTGCCTGAGAGAGGGAGAGGCAATCCCTGAATGATGGGAGATCCCCGGTGGTTCCAGCACTTTCCCCCGTTTACTTCCCTGCAGACAGGAGACAGGAGCAGTGATTCCTCTCCACTCTCTAGCCAGGATCACCGACACACCGTGCTGTTCGCAGCTCCTCTCTACTGGTCCAAATGTATTGCTCAGTGAGGGAAGCATTTCCTGGTGTCTGTTTGTTTGTTCTCTACAGATAAATGCACGATTGTTGGGAGGCCAGCCTGCTCAGCCTGCGTGCTCGTTTTTCTTGTCTTCACTATTAGGTCACGCTGCAGGAAATAGAGAGCCAGATTGGGAACATTTCTGGATTAGAAGAAGAAGCGCAGTCTTTTGCTCAATATGTTACCACCGGAGAATCAGCTCGAATCAAAGCCAAGTTGACCCAAGTCAGACGGTACTGGGAAGAACTCCGAGAGCATGCGCAGTGCCTGGAGGGCACCTTACTGGGGTACCTGTCTCAACGACAGACCTTCGAAGAGAACCTTAGCAAGGTAAGCACTGGTCCATGTTTGCTAAGGTTATCCACTTCACCTTGACTTGCTAGTGAGATGCAACGAATAGACAAGGAAGAGACACAATGGACCAGGAATTGACCAAAAACATCAGTGATGCTGACGTTGGTCGTGATTTCTCCAGGACTTTTCTACGAAGGAGTACATGAATATTTCTAGCAGAAGAACCTTTTGACTTAGTTGCAATCCTTTCAAGTAATGGGGGTTATTGGTCTATTTTTTAAAATCATTTTATTTGGGGCCCATACAACTCTTATCACAATCCATACATACATCTATTGTGTGCCAACCACATTTATACATTTGCTGACATCATCATTCTCGAAACATTTTCTTTCTACTTAAGCCCGTCATATTAGCTCCTCATATTTTCCCTCCCGCCCCGCTCCCCCTCCCTCATGAACCTTGATAATCTATAAATTATTATTATTATTTTGTCATATCATACACTGTCCAATGTCTCCGTTTACCCACTTCCCTGTTGTCCGTACTCAAGGAATGAAGTTATATGTAGATCTTTGTAATTGGCTCCCCCTTTCTGCTCCACCTCCCCTCCCCTCTCCCAGTATTGCCACTCTCACCACTGGTCCTGAAGGGATCATCTGTCCTGAATCCCCCATGTTTCCGGTGTACCAGTGTACATCCCTTGGTCTATCCAGATTTGTCAGGTAGTATTGGGATCATGTTAGTAGGGGGGTGAGGGGGGTGGGAAGCATTTAAGAACTAGAGGAAACTTGCAAATGACTCATTTCCTCCCCGTGACCCTTCTGGAAAGGCATAATGCTTCACCTACCAATGGGCTTTGGATCCCCAATATGTACTCCTCCTCATTTATAATGACATACTTTTTAATTCTTTGATGCCTGGTACCTGATGATCCCTTTGACACCTCATGGTCCCAAAGGCTGGTGTGCTTCTTTCATGTGGGTTTTGTTGCTCCTGAGCTAGATGGCCACTTGTTTACCTTCAAGCCTTTAAGTCCCCAGATGTTATATATTTTGATAGCCAGACACCATCAGCTTTCTTCACCACTTTTTCTCAAGCACACATTTGTCTTTAGTGATTGTGTCAGGAAGGTGAGCATCATGGAATGCCAATTTAATAGAACAAAGTGTTCTTGTATTGAGGAAATACTTGAGTTCAATGTCCATCTGCTGCCTTAATACTAACCCTATAAGTATTTGCACATAGATCTATTTCCCCATCATCATATATAAATACATTTACCTATGTACATGCCTGCATTTTTAATGTGAAAAATATGTGTTATTATCATACATTGAATAGTATCAGAAAAGAGAAGTCATACTCCTTCTTCAATAATGTTTTTGTTTAACTTAATACATTTAAAATATATTTTATACTTCTATGTTTTATCGGTATTTTTATTTAGTTATATAATTCATTTATAGTATTTTTCAGATCACAAGATGCACCTAGCCATAAGATACACTCTGTTTTTAGAGTAGAAAAACAAAGAAAAATATTCTGAACCAAATACTACCAGTATACCAAAATGTCCTGAGGTATCAGACCTTCTGACCATAAGATGCATCCTTGGTTTTCTCCCACTTTGGGGCTACATCTTATGGTCTGAAAATATGATACTATTTACTTCTATATTAGATATCTATATTTCACCAATTTTTAAATATTTCTCCATTTTATGTTTCAGATCCAGCAGTCTGTGTCTGAATTTGAGAATAAGCTTGCTGATCCAGTTAAAATATGTTCATCAGCTGCAGAGACGTATAAGGTTCTCCAAGAACATATGGTAAGAAGGTGCTTCAGTGTGCCAATTTATTTATCAGTTCATATTCTTGGTAATTACTATTTGGAAAGAAGACACTTTAAATCACTTCAAGAGAATTAAAAGGAAAAAGCTTTTGTGTACATGAAGAACTATATGGATCAAATGTAGTCGTGTCATACAACACAAGAAAGGTATATATGCCAAAGTGAGTTTTCATGTAAATTTTACATTAAGAGAGTATTAAAATGTAAAATTTCTTTCCATGTGAACATGTAATATGTTCTGGCTTTAATAAGCCCTTCCTAGCCAGTCTTCTTGTTCACGATCTTTAAAAAAATAAATACATAAAGAGAGGGAGACAGTGAGGTGACAGATTTCCCCTGTAGATTTTCAAGACTATCAATCTTTAAAGGAGCAGAAATCTTCATGTTCCACCCACATAGCAGTTGGTGGGTTTGAACCAGTGCATAACCTGGTGGCCATTGGGAGACTATCTGCAAAGCATCAAAAGATATGTCTAGCAGAATTCTGGGAGGGAGCAAAGTGGGAGAACCAGGCATACAGGTATACTAGATAGGAACAGGTATTTGTTGCTCACTTATGAAACTACTGATCTCTGGAATATGCACACCTGTCCATAAATGGCAGTGACAGAAGGCAGACAATTGATAAAGGTGACTCTGCAATGAGGCGGCATCTATAGACTTCGGATCTCTCAGAATGAGAAATGCATTCTTTCTGTCTGCTCCCATGCCAAGTGCCAGAAGCCTTATGTAAGAATCAACTCACTGGAATTTGCTTTTTAAGTGTTATATATATATATATATATATATATATATATATATATATATATATATATATATTTGGTGACATTTGGTGACATGACTTTAATAGACAACTAAGTTCACATTTTAACTCCATGAACAACTGTTAGCAAGTCTGTCCCCTCCTGTGGCCATCAGGCAGCTCCTGTGAGCAGAGTAGAAGTGCATTCGGGAGGGTTTTCAGGGCTGTGACCTTGCAGAAGCAGACCATCAAGTTTTTACCAAGGTGTTCCAGGGTGGGTTTGAACTACCAATCATTGGGATACTTGTTGTTAGATGCTGTTGAGTCAGTTCTGACCTGTAGCAAACCAATTTACAACAGGGAGAAACACTGCTCCGTGCTGTGCTATGCTCACAAGAGTTCTTATAGTGGAGCCCATCCCGGCAGCTGCCGTGTCAGTTCATCTTATCAAGGACCTTTCTCTTTTGTGCTGCCCCACCATTTTTCCAAGCATGATCTCCTTCTCCAGGGACTGCTCTCTTCTGATAAAATGTCCGAAGTATGTGAGATGAAGTCTCCTCATTCTTGCCTCTGCTAAGGAGCATCCTGGCCGTACGTTGAAGACATATCTGTATATTCTTTTGGCACTCGGATATGCTCAATATTTTTCACCAACACCCTAATTCAAGTGCCCTGATTCGGTCTTCATTATTTAATATCCAATATTTACATGCATGTGAGATGATTGAAAATACTCTGACTTGGGTCAGGCCCATCTTAGTAGTCCTCAAAGCAGCATTATTGATTTTAAACACTTTAAAGAGGTCTTCTTCAACCTGGTACATCAAATCATGAGGGCAACATATAGCAGGAAGCAGGGAAATAACAGAGAGGTCTGCAGGGCTGCCCTAACCCAACTACATTGACTCCCTCCCCAGAAAAATGCACTACGTAGGACAGCACTAAAGATACAATCTGGGGAGAATGGCAGGTCTGTGCAGACCATAAGGGAGTAAATCAAGATGGAGGGAGGGATGGAGAACTCCATTCTGATTACCAAACTTGGAGGATGGCATTCCTGTTCAGAGCAGCCAATGCAGTGAAAGGACCATAGGAGTCGTCCTCACCACAAGACACAACATCCATTTACTGACTCACAGCACTTCAGGGGACAGTCCCGGAGACACAGTATGGGTTATGTGCCCAGTCTGACCCACTGAACATGTGGGTCATGTGAACATGTGGGTCCATGTGAACATGTAATATGTTCTGGCTTTAATAAGCCCTTCCTAGCCAGTCTTCTTGTTCACGATCTTTAAAAAAATAAATATATAAAGAGAGGGAGACAGTGAGGTGACAGATTTCCCCTGTATATTTTCAAGACTATCAATCTTTACAGGAGCAGAAGTCTTCATGTTCCACCCACATAGCAGTTACACTAAGGTGTAACAGAAAGAGACCACAACAGACCAAGGGGAGCAAAGCAACAAAGTCCCCAAGGAATTCTGAAAATAGACTACAGATTGTGGGGAGAGAGCTTAGCACTGTATCAGACCAGATTGGAAAACATTCCTAAGAGTCAGAAGACAGTACTGGAACTATCTATAGGCTATGTTTTTCATGTCTATTTATATAAGATAGGCAGGATAAACAGCTCTGAGGATAAAGCAATGGGACTGATGCTTCCAAATGAACAGGTTGCAGGAAGAGATGGGGAAAGGAAGCAGGGAGCCAACAATCCCAGAGACAAAGGAACAATAGGAGATCTAAAATCACTGGTGAGGAGGGTATAGAATGCCTGGTGGGGTTTCAAGTGCAAACTAGCCAAAGGGAAGGTACAGAGAGCTCAATGAAGATGGAGCATGATCGTGGGACAGGAGGAAAGTACCAGTAAAGAAAGGAAAGAATTAGGAGCCAAAAGACATTTATGGAGGCATAGACATAGGTGTGTAAATAAGTTAATATATAAAGGTAGGAATATAGGTCTATATTGATAGCTTAAATATTAAGATAGCAGATTGACAACATGCCTCCACTCAAGTTCTTCCTCAATGCAAGAACATTTTGTTTTAATAACCTGGCATTCTGTGATGCTTATATTCCTGACATGATTTCTGAATTATAAATGGGTGCATAAGCAAATATGGCAAAGAAAACTGATGATGCCAGACTATTAAAAAATATCATGTATGGGGTCTTAAAGGCCTGAAGTTAAACAAGCGATCATCTAGCAGGGAAACAACAAAGCCTACGTGGAAGAAGCACACCAACCTGTGTGATCATGAGGTGTCAACAGGATCAGGTATCAGGCATCAGAAGACCCAAAACAATCCTATCAATGTGAACTTTTAGAGTGGAGACCCAAAACCCATCTGTAGACCATTGAACATGCTCTCACAGAGGGATTACAAGGAAGGGACAAGTCAACCAGGGTGTACAAATGCAACCGAAAACATTTTTCTAGTTGTTTGATGCTTCCCCTCCCCCACTCCCACTGTCATGATCCCAGTTCTATATTACAAATCTAGATAGACCAGAACATGTACACTGACACAGATAAGAAATCTGAACATACAGAACCCAGGACAGATAAACCCCTCAGGACCACGAATGAGAGTAGTGATACCATGAGGGTAGGGGGAAGGTGGTGGGAGAAGGGAGAGAAAAGGGGAACTGAACTCAGTGATTGACATACAACTCCCTCCCCACCCCCCAATGGAGAATGAACAACAGAAACGTGGGTGAAGGGAGACAGCAGAAAGTTTGTTGTTGTTGTTTTTTGTTTGTTTGTTTTGTTTTGTTTGGGGCATCACTGCCCTTTGGTGGTCATGGGTACTACCCAGCGCTGCTCCTGAGAGCTGCCGCTGGATTTGAACCACCAAGCCCGCGGGCCACAGTCCCACACTCAACCACTTAAACCACCAGGGCTCGGCCCAGCAGAAAGTTTAAAATATGAAAATGAAAAGGCATCTATAAATTATCAAAGGTGGGAGGGCGGGGGAGGGAGGGAATAAAAGAGGAGTGAAACTAAGGACTGAAATAGAAAGAGGAAGATTTGGAAATGATGGTGGCATCATCTGTACAAACGTGCTTGATACACTCAATGTGTGAATTGTGAAAGAACTGAAAGAGCCCCCCATAAAATGATTTATTAAACAAATAAAAAGAGATCAATGCCATGTACCAGTAGCTTTCCTTGACTGTTCTTCATGAGCATTGATTGTGGATCCCACAAGACGAAATTCGCAACCACGTCAACCCTTGTTCCATTTATCATGAGGTTACGTATTGGTTCAGTAGGAGGGTTTTTATTTTCTTTGCATGGAGTGGTAGTGCATTCCAGAGGCTGTACTCCCTGATTTTCATTGGCATCTACTTCAAGTCCTCCTCACTTTCAGTAAGCAAGGTTGTATCATCTACATACCTCGGGTTGTTAGTCAGCCTTCTTCCAGCCCTGATGTGGGTGGGACTCTCTTCATCTAACCCGGTTCCTTTGACTAATTACTCAACATACTGACTGAATGAATGCTGTGGAGATTCAACCCTGATGTGCAAGTGCTTAATTGTCAATGCCATTCTGGGGCCTCAAGGCAACACCAAGGAATACAATCATATATTTTTTTTAATCCTCGAAATTCTAAAGCAAGTACCATTTTTCTGCTTTGATTTACTAATCTGTAAGATGAGCCTCTTGAAAGATATGTCCAAAAAAAAGATATGTCACCTAGGTTTCTTACGACGGTTCACTGAGCCAATACGTAAGATGGACTCAAGACAGGCCCTACTGCACACTAAACCTACTCCCATTGAGTTGGCTCTGGCAGATCGTGACCTTCGAGAGCAGGGTTCAAGTCCTCATGTGGGTTTCCAAGACCACAACTCTACAGAAGTCGAAAGTCTC